>ML825258.1:88663-104037 GCA_009831015.1 Picea engelmannii | reverse complement strand
TGAGCTCTAAGATTGTTTCAGAGCATGGAGATCGTGGATGGAAAGATCTGGAAGAGCATAATGGAATAGAGACATCGAATGAGGGTATTGATTCTCCTAAGAAGAGAGAAAATTTGAGTCCCCACCATGGGTGTGTTACAAATTGGTATTAGAGCTTGGTTACAACACTTAGCCTGCTTGGGCTCATGCACGATTCGTATGAAAATATTTCTGGAGGAATTTAAGGGGTGACACCCTATCTTACTGTGTTCCTAAGAGGTGTAAAAAACCCCTACTAAAGAGAGGAATGCAATCCTTTACTATTGATAGATGTTTTGGAAATTGGCATTGTATGTTGCTAATATTCCCAAATAAAGAAGTTGACTTCACTGTGCAATTGTACAGTCATAAAATTTAGTTACCAAGGCTAAGATGAGCCTGTGGAGAATGTTACTGCCAAACATAAATCATCTGCATAAGTTCCTTGAGTAGAAGAATGCAGATTTAAAATATAGTTGGGATTTTACACAGCAATATTGAATCATACTAGTCTATGACAAAGGAAGCCTAGCATTTCTTGGGAAATGATAGTCAATCCTACAGGAATGGGATTATGCTGAAGAACACTCATATTTAAACTAAAATAGCAATGTGAACGGATGGACAGGATCCGTAGCAGTAATGATTACTTCTTTAATGAAGGGTTAAATCTAGTATAGGCGTATAACTCCTCACGATCAGAGGAATGAGTTTGGTGACCATTCCCTAAAAAGGGAGAGCATGCACAGCTCTCGAGTTTCAAAGTGGACAGAGAAACAAATTTTGTTTCTGGGTACATGAATTGTTGGACATGGTTTTTCTAATCAAGATGATAAACAAAGTTGTAGAAATATAGAGTGATTGAGTGACAAATCACCACAACCTCCCTTTCTTGGTGGATAGGAAACTAATTTGCCAGATTTATTGTGGGAGGAGGAGACTGGCCTCTGTCCCTGTCTGTGCTAAACATAAGGAGGGATTCTAGGTGTAATGGTCAAGACCGATCTTGACCTAAAGGTACTCTGGATTTCTAAACTAGGATACTTAGTAAGTAACATAATTCAAAATTGATTTTGGGCTTTAAGGGAATAGTCCAAATGGTAATAGACATTAAATTGTTAAAATTAAGATAAAATGGTTGACTAAATGTTGGTCCTGTATGTGGTAAAGGAAGTGTTAGGGCACTTCTAGAAGCCAATGGGTCAGATTGACATCCAATGGTGGATGGTAGCCATATAGATATAGTTGGAAGCTATTTTGGTTGATTCTGTTACCTTGGGCATGGTTATAATTGCCCAGATTGTATTTATAAGTTGGGTAATTTTCCAGGGAGGTTGAGACAAGGGTGTTTTCCTGCTAGTTGTTATCGTATGAAAAGGGAACCTAGTTATGACTATGTTTGATTCAACTTCCATGTGGATATCATGTGAATGACTGCAAGCTCTCAACTGAGAGGGAAACTTAGTGTTGAGTATCCCTATGCGGATTTTCATAAAAATGGCAACAATATCCTTGGAGGAGGATCTGGAAGTCTAAGATGCCCATGTGCATGCATGCCATGGAAAGGGTGCAAACAATGAGCTTGCATGATGAATGTTTGGTTAGGTTTTGTGTGTTTATGCTTGAATGCATGGATTTAATGCATTGTGAAACTTCTTGATATGAATCCTAATAGTAATACCGGTTAGGTATGAATGATATTAAACATGAAAGTGATGCACGTGTATGATGTAAGCATATATGTATACTAAAGGCACAGTATGGTTGCCTTGATGAGTGATATGGAAGGCAATAATTGCACTTGCCAAGATTAAGTGAATACCATGGATGCATGGTTGACTCCATTTTTGAAGAGTCGTGAAAGTTCTATTTTGAGTGATAGCTTAAGGGGAAAGCGCTCCATTCTCTCAGGAAAGATGAGTATAAATAAATGAAAGAGTAAATGAGCAAGGATGGTCTGTTTTCAGGATAATATGCAAATGATTATTCCTTGAGGATCACATAAGAATGAGTTTGAACAATCATGAGTTGACTAATTTTAGAATAGAGATATATGTAGGCTATGAAATATACCCATGGCGGCTACACACAGACTTTTGATTATGCATATGGTTAAGTACATCATGGATGTAAGTTAACAAAACCAGAATATGTATGGATACATAATTTGGGTGGATGTCAATGATACATGTTTATATTCCTTAGGGAATATTTGGTAAACAATTAAAGCTAACTCAAGGCTGAGGCCATCACAGATAGTGATGGACATGCAATAAGGAAGTTGCATGCCGAGGGAGTTTCTTGTGGAATAACCATGTGAAAACTCAGTCAGGAGGTCAGAGTCACAAACTTAATAACTGTTGAGAACTAAGTAGTGAGCTACAAGAATCCTGGATTACATTTTTGAAAGCATCATGTAGTGAATAGAAGACTAATGAATGAATAAATGAGTACGTTTGATTGAATAGGTTTGTTTGAAGCCATGATTAAGAAAAGGAATATGTATGCCTCAAATACCCAAGTAGAGTATGATTCAGGAAGAAAACCTTGATCAAATCAAGATACTCAAGAACTTGACAGAGGAGATGAATGCGAGCCACTCATCGGAGGGAAGACCGATCACAGTCGTTGAATCGAATTCACTATCCACTGGAGTTAACGAAACAAACACCAGTCGTTCAATTATATCGACGATCAGGGATCATTGTGGAGCGTGAAGGTGGAATTAATAGACGTGCTAATGCACGACCAACAATCAACCAACGTCGTTGATCTCATCGGGACAGAGAATCAACAACCACGATTAAAAGAGTTGGATGAGAAATTTTTGAATTTGCAGAGATTCAATTCTCTGATAAAGAGTGAGCATATTGGGATTTCAAAATCGTTGGAAACTGTCGATCTGTGAACAATCGGTGGGCGAATCTGCAAGGAACCCATGCGTTAATGTCGTGTAAAACTCATACTATGATTGAGTTTTGTGGTTGAATTTAGCACATCGAAGCTCTGTTCTAAATCTAAATTCTCAATAAAACACTTATGTGTTAGCATTATTATTATCTGGAAATCATGTGGTTAAAATCGATTAAGGGCTATGATTGATGACCCGTGATCATTGCGGAGATTGCATATGCACACGGGTTAATGTCGAGACCTGTACCCATAATTTAAATTCAATATAGTGTTGTTTTGAGTTTGGGATCCGATCGTAGATCGGATGACCCATATTCATTGAGAAGGTCCGAAGGAGAATTAAATCACGATCTAGTTGAGGTTCCGCAATCCCTTGCAGTCATTGGATCTGAGGAAAAATAGATCTACACCGTCAATTTGCAGACAAGGGGTTTAGCCAGGATCATAGCGCTTGGACATGGGAACCGAAGGGATAGCGCCTGAAAATAATAAAGCTAAGGTCACAACTCTCGGTCGCATGGAGAGAAAACGAATTTCCTTTGGGCCAGTCAAGGAAGATAGAGTTTAACACTCTGCCTTAGACTGTGGTCGTGAGGACTGGTTCTATGGGAATAAAGGTGCTCATAGCTAGCACATTGCATGGAATTGCTTCAAGGAAGTGCATGTTTGCATGAAGGGAAGACAATGAACCCTCCATTGAGGAAGGAGGACCTTCCGAAAATTTTGAGTACATTATATGGATGTCAAAGGAATGCTTAAAGGCATTCATGTGAAACTTGGAGTTTCATGAATGACGATATTAGGGATGTGATCGATTCAAAGCAGAAAATATGGTTCTGCTAAAATAATAAATATGGACAAAGAGTCCATATGTTAATAAGTTAGTTGAATTCAAACACACCTTGGCAAGAGTGCCTAACCTGAAAAGTGATAACCTGAAATCGATGCAAGGGTGCATTGGGTATGAATGTGGCCACGAATGTTGGCACATTCATTAAATTCAATTGGTATCTGAATTTCATTTTGAAAAGTTGATATACTAAACTGATGCATGTGTAAGGAATGAAAATTCCTTTTTCTTGTATCATCGAATAGATAAAAGTGATTTGACTGTTAGCATGCACAATTTAAGAATTGTTTGTGAGGATGTTATAAAGGTGCAATGAAAATATATGTGCATGGGAAACTAACAATTTGTTTGGCTGATTGAAGTTTAAAGTGAAGGAAGCAAAGGGGTCTTGGATATGGAAGCATTGTAAGCCCATAAGGAATACCAATTGTCTGCTGAGCCAAACTACTATGGGAAGGAAAGTCTCATAATTATGAATCTGGTTCCTGTGTGGAACAAATATGAAAACAAAATGTGGAATTTGGAAATCTGGGGGTGACAGATTTACAAGAAAATTTTGAATTTAAAATTTATGATGATGTCTCATGAATTTTTGTATGCCTGTGATATGGGTGAGAAGAAAATATCTGTCCATAAATGACAGATGAAGGTTTTCAAGCTATAAAAGCATGAAAAATGTCTACTGTTGAGCCATGAGAACCCTGTGGTAAGCCATGATCTCCTAGAATATGTTGTGTTGAGGTAACACAATATGGAGGGACGCCTCAACTATAAGGCTCGATAAAGTCTCTGGAATTATTCCTGTGCGAGAAAACCTTGGCAAGGAAAGATGGATCACCTGAGGAACTGTATAGCAGAGAAGGGGATGCCTGAGCCTGGGCCTGGAGGGTGAGTGACCGAAAGGAAGATGAGACCTTGATAGTTCTTGTAAATTATTGATTGGGATCATGCACATGATGGATATTTCTTCTTGTGTGAGAAAACCTTGGCAAGGCAAGATGGATCGCCTGAAGAATTATATAACAGAGAAGGGGATACATGAGCCTAGGCCTGGAGGGTGAGTGAACGCAAGGAAGAGGAGACTCTGATATTTCTTGTAAACTATTGGGATCATGCACACAATGGGTATGTCAAGGAAAACCATTGAGCCTGGATAACAAGACAACCATGTGGATACAAACCCACAAACTACGCAGATAATTATTGTGCTAGATTATGAAATTTTCCTAATTTTTTTTATGCAACACTAAAATGTTTCTGCATGAGACTATGATTAATGTCTTGTTGTCTAATAATTATTGAAAGCAGGTGACAAAGATTAAGGGTCTGAAAAAGGACCTGACCGAGAAAGAAGGTCAAGACTTCTGAAGTGGATGAATTAGAAAAGCATGACAGGTGTTAATGAGAAAGAACATCGAGGATGATGTTCCTTTTAAGGTGGGGGGGATTGTAACACCCCTATTTCCCCCAACTTGTAATTAATCATTTATTAGGGTTACCATGTTGTGGCATGGGAACAATGTAAATGTATTATTGTTTGGGTTACCAATAAATGACTGTGGGGGTGAATCCTTTAAATTACTAGCCATGATATCACTAGAGGAAAGAATGTGAAAACTATAAGAGAGGGTTCATTATATCAAATAACCCCAAATTTCCATTTGATGAGGTTAATAAAACTCCTTTGGATCCCAAGGAGAGAAATCAGTTAATGAATAAAGGAACAGTGGTTGAATTATCAACCACCCCCATGAATGGAAGCATAGTCTAGCTGCAGAATGTTAGCCCGAAGTACCACTAGGTCTAGTAGACCAGGTTGACCCGAGTTTTCTTCTGACAGAAGGAACATGATAGGAGGGATGTGCATGCAAGGAATGCGAGAGAATGTAAAGAGGAGAGTGGAGAATGCGAAAAACATTATGGCAAAGAATGAGTAGAGGGACACGAGCTTGATGCAGAGAAAGCATCTGAAAACCTTGTCAAGGCTGTGACAGATAGAGAGAGATCTATGAGAGTATGCAAAGAACAAAAAATGAGAAGAAGGCCATGAGCTTGATGCTGAGGAAGCATCTGATAAAACTCGCAGAAGGTGTGAAAGAGAAAGAATTGATGAGAATTGGCATAAATTCCCTGGTGATATCATGGCTTGACATGGGGGTGGACAGAGTGCTAAGAATGAATGACTCTGAGCCTATGGTTGGGTGGAAGGACAAACACCCACAGTCAGTTAGTTGGCTACCACTTGTAATAGATAAGTAATCACATATCTTGTGTATTTAAGTGGTTAATGTGAATTAAAGTTGGATATCCTATGAATGTTGCAGGGATGGATATGTTGCTTAATGATTTATACTGTATCCTTCAATTCTACCTAATTGTGTATTTAAGAAAATAAGAAATTCTCTGGCCTGTACACGTAAATGCCTGAGCCCTGTGGTGGCTCAAGTTAAAATAAATGAACTGTGAATTTGTTGACTTTGGGTATAACCTCATGTGTGCATGCCGACACTCCCAATTGTTCTGAAGGAAGGGATCGGTCAAATCTCAGGAGAGGTAGTGCATGTGTGCATAGAACCTATGCGAGGCATGCAGGGATAGAGAACCCCTTTAGTTCTAGAGTTGATAGATGAGCGAAAGAGGTGCACAGAGGATTTATGTAAGCATTAAATTCAGGAGAATTAACACAAATTACCTAGGTACTTAAGGAGTTGGAAAATCTCAAGTAGGATAGCGAGACTTAAGTCCCAAAAGGAGAGATCCTTTCGTTTGGAAGATGAATGGATGATATTAGTTCAGGAGAAGCCAAAGTTATTCACGATTTTCGAATCGAGAGAAATAATGCGGGTGTTAACCCTTAGAACCCTTCGAACTTCACAGGTCCAGAGAATCGAGCATATTCGTTGCACAGGAGGTGAAACCCCTCGAAGTCCCAAAGTTAATTTGGGTCGTAGATATGAGGATGCCCAGGAACTATCTCGACCATCGGATCTATGATATAGTTAGTCCAGCATTGACGACTTTGGGAGGACACAGGTTTGGTAGCACCAAAACCCCCGAAGTCTTGATGTCCCGAAGTTGATGTGGGTCGTGGATATAAGGAACCTTTGGGATCCCTCACGACTGTTCAATCGTGGGGATGAAAGTATCAACGTCAAGATCCTGTGGGAGCCCATGCATTGAGTGACGAGGTTTCCAGGTGTCCTTCTCGAAGTGGCACACATTGGGATCCAAAGGACCCTTGAACGGGAGTTATGAGCCGAAGAGCCGAAGCAGATCTGAGTCTTCCAAGCCAAAGGGACATGTGTCGTTAGATCCTACACTTTAGGTGAAATCACTTCGGGAGAAAAGGGGATGTTTTGAACAAGAACTCCTGAAGGCTGGAGAGTCGGAGTTCATCTGAGCCATCCATCAGCTGAGGACATATGTCAACAAATATTCCATTTCAGGAGATAGCCACTTCAGAGGAAAGTGGGGTCACATGAGTTGAGAACTCCCGAAGTAAATCATGATCGTCGATTTGAGAGAGACACGCGTCGATAGATCATCGAATTTGGGTGAAATCACTACAAGAGAAATCAAGTGGGGAGAGGTTGAAACTCCCAAAGCCCGAAGAGCCGAATTAATTTATAATCATCAATCTGTGGGAGACACTCGTCAACATATCGCGTACTTAGAAAGCGGGGAGAAAGCAACACGGAGTAGAGGGACGCCCGAAGTGGATCCCCATGGTCGAATGAGAGGGATGTGCAACACACCATCCTTAACTTCGGAAGAAAACACTCTGGGAGAAAAGGTGTTGTGAGTGTCCGAGACTCCCGAACACTGAAGTCCTGAAGTGGATCTGAGCCGTTGATTTAGATGGATGTGCGGCGCTTGATCTGGAACTTTGGGTATGGAGTACTTCGGAGGAAAAATAGGTGGAGTGCTCAGAACTCCCGAACGCCGAAGTCCCAAAGAATATCATAACCATTGATCATGAGGGATGTGTGGTGCTCGATCTGTAACTCCAGGTATGGAGTACTTCGAAGGAAAAAGATGTAGGAATGTTTGAAACTTTTGAACGCTGAAGTCCTGAAGTAAATCAGGGTCATCAAAATCCCTGAGGACATGCGATGTCGGATCATGAACTTCGTAGGTTTTCCACTTTGGAGGATTTGAGTGGTGGTTGTCTTGGCACATGTTGTCTTGGCGTCTGGTCATAGCCCACAGTCATATGAAAATATAGGGGGATGAAATAACCTGAAGAACTTGGGAGAGGATATTTTCCAGCTCTGAGCTCGTTTCAAAGCATGGAGATCATGGCTGGAAAACTCTAGAAGAGCAGAATGGAATAGAGACCCTGAATGAGGGTATTGATTCTCCTAAGAAGAGAGAAAACTTGAGTCCCCACCGTGGGTGTGTTACATAAATTCTAATAATAATGGTATGGTGTTCAGTTCCATTATATTGAGAGAAATATAATCAATTGATTCAAGTTGGTGTTAAAAAAACATTTCAAGAGTCGATCCCTTCTACAAAGTTTGATGCTAGACATGATGCATACATTATTATGATAAATGGTTTTTTATGAAACATTTCAAAAGGGGGAGAGTGTAAAAGTCATATCAAAAAAGTTTGAATTGAAGGTGGGGCATGGATAAGGTAAGATGGCATGAGGGCACCATATTTTTCTGATTTTAATCATATCTCTTTTGTTTACATTCACACTTTCCCTTTAATTTTAATATGAAAAAATCACCATTAAAAACCATGTCCAAAATCCATCGCTACGCTGCAAATCAGAGGAAAAATGGGATTTAACGCAACTATAGTTGTTTTAATATTCTGAGACTTTTCTAGGGATGGTGTGTAAAGTTTCAAAGTATTTAGACGAAATCAAATTCAAACAACCTGATTCATTTGGAGTCCCAAAGTTCCCATGAGAAGTAGAATATGTTTCTATATCAACACCATTATTTGATGTGGAAATTAATATACAATCAATGGATACCTAAATGATTCAACAACTAAATCATATGATGTTGATAAAGTTGAAGGTGGAGTGCTTCAACCTGTCTGGAAAGCTGCAGAGAGAGCTTTCGTGCAATGTTTCTAATTCATCACAATATTTAACTAATGGAAATAGACAACCATTGGGTGAGACTATTTATCCAGGTCCCCTTAGTCATAAAATTCGAACATTCCAAGAACTCCCACATGCATACCCAGAATCCAGGGATGGAAACACTTGATAAGAACTAGTCTGGTTCACAATGGAGTTGTTTCGTAGATAGACATTGATTCACACCCAACGAAGTTCTCAACTCGATGTCTAGTTCACCCGTAGTATTTCCCAATATGTCTTATGGGTCACATCGAAGGAGTTCATGCAATGATCCCCAGTTCAAAATAGAGAATGTTGGAAATACTGAGAGGGGGGGGTGAATCAATATTACCTTATATCCAATTAGTAGTTCCTTTTAAAAAAATTCAACAACAACAATAAATTAACAATGATTTTAAAAATAATTAATTATTTATCATTAATAAGAATTACATTGTCTGTATAACAAAAAGTTGTGATTTTCAAGGACACCAATCCTTTTTAGAGCACCAAATCTAGGAGACATAAATCCCTTTTTTGAGCACCTACTCAAGGAAGCTGCAACTCCCTGCTTCTTCAAGCACCAAATTGAAAGGAGGCTCCAACCCCTTGAATTCTTCAAGAACCAACTTGAAAGGAGGCATCGACCCCCTAGCTATTTTAGGCTTCTATTTGAAGAGGACTACAATCCTTCCTAGCTCCTCCCTTCCACCCTGACTGCATAATTTGTCTCTGAAATTTATTCCTATGAATCTTCTTCTAGTAAAATATACTCAAATATCTCCCTGAGCCACACATTCATTCTTCATTTTGATGGGTTTATATATCTTACCAAATTGTGTGCATCATTGAACCATTGTGTCTCTTCAATGAATCAATGTGCCTCTTCATTAACAATAGATTGTTTTTGAAATTAACTTGAATTAACTTCAAATACCCTTTAAATTATTTAAGTTTTAGTTATTTCTTATGTCAATATTCCTTATGGAATGATCGATCTAAGAACCCCTTCAAAAAATGACTAATAATGCCACTTTCATAATTACACAGAGATCTAGTTTTGTTCAAACTCAACCATCGTTGGATCATAAGCATGATTAAATCTTGATCATTTATTTCCATGTCTGATTATCTTGGGCACCTAGGTGCTTCCTTCAACCCATTTCTAGGCCATTTGACTTAGAATCGTGGCTTAAGTCGCAATGGGGTTGTGCCTCTTGTGTCTCAAAACTTGTTGCAATGGGGCTACACTTTTAGTGTCTTGGAATATGTCGCAATGGGGTTGTGCCTCTCGTGTCTTGAAACGTTTTGCAATGGGGATGTGCCTTTAGTGTCTTGAAACTTATTCCAATGGGGTTGTGCCTATCATGTCTTAGAACTTGTCACAATGGGGCTGCACCTCTCGTATCTTCAAAAATTGTCGCAATGGAGCTACACCTCTAGTGTCTCAAAACTTGTCGCAATGAGGCTGCACCTCTCATGTCTATGAACTTGTCACAATGGGGCTACGCCTCTCATATCTTCAAAACTTGTTGCAATGGGGTTGTGCCTCTCATATCTCAAAACTTGTCATAATGGGGCTGTTCCTCTCATATCTCAGAATTTGTGGAGTTTTGTTTGTCCAAAATGACGAGACAAACCTACCAAGAAGGTTACCAAGTGTGTTGACCGACAACTGTGGGTTACATTACCACTTACCACCAATGGTTTTTCGTAATGCACCGTGGGACTTTCAACAATTTGGTTTTAATACTACTTCCATTTCGTGCGCAATAGGTTAGATGGACAGAGCGTGGTACATACATCACCATTGATCTAGAATATTGTTCAATGACTCGATCTCTGCGCGATGCAACACTATTTCTGTTGAGCTTTCATTCTGTGCATTTTCTACATGATGCAATGTTATTTTGCATGAGCTTGTGTCTTGTGCGATGCAACACTATTTCTCCTGAGTTTACATCCTATGTGATGCAGCGCTATTTTTGTTGAGTTTGCGTCTTGTGCGATGCAACACTATTTCTCCTGATCTTGTGTCCTATGTGATCTCTGCATGATGCAACACTATTTATCTGAGCTTGTCTCCTGCACGATCTCTATGGAATGCAACACTATTTCTCTGAGCTTGTGTCCTATGCAATCTTTGCACGATGCAACGCTATTTATCCTAAGCTTGCATCTTGTGTGATGTAGTGCTAATTATTTGAGTTTTTGTTCTGTGCACTGTTGTCATCAATGACAACGAAACTTCCAACAATATCTCGCTTTGGCATTGATGACAACACAATAAAATTGTTCAACGCTATATTATCCCTCTTTTTGAGTTGTATAGCTTGAATTTTACTACTTGTCCTCCCCCTTTGACAATGACAGAAGGGATCTTTCTTTGCTCCCCCTGAGATTATGCTCCCCTTGAGGTGATGCTCCCCTTGTCTTTGTGCTTCACTGTTGAAGCTTTTATAGTTCAATTAGGGATGGATATTAATCCTAATTTATGTCTAAGATTTTCAAATGTACTTCTGGGTAAGGTTTTGTAAAAAATTGTGCAATTTGTTCTTTTGTGTCTACATACTCCACTTTCACCAATTTTCGAGTAACCTGATCCCTGAGGAAATGATATTTGATTGGGATATGTTTGGTTTTAGAACATGATTCTTAGAGATACTTATAGCACTAATGTTATCATAGTTGATAGTGATTGGATGATCATATTTCACTTGTAAATATTCTAGGGTTTGTTTCATCCAAATTACTTGTGTGCAGGAAGATAAAGAAACAATGTATTTTGCTTCTATTGTGGATAATGATATAGATGTTTGTTTCTTACTTACCCATGCCACCAAAAACTTTCCTAGGAAGAATGCTCCTCCACTGGTGCTTTTTATGTCATCTATACTACCTACCCAATCTGCATCAATATATGCATTCAAAGTAAACTCTTTTTTTTTTTTGGATACCATTATCCAAAGTATAAGGTAGCTTGTAAATATATGAATATCCTTTTTACTGCTTTTAAGTGAGTTTCTTTAGGTGCGGATTGGAACCTGCCCACTAGTCCTATAACCTGCATTATGTCAGGTCTCATTGTTGTTGCATAGAGCATAATTCCAATCATAGATCTATACATAGTCTGGTCTACTTTTGGTGAATCATAATCTAAGCTCAATTTGCATCCTATGACCATAAGAGTGCTCTTTGGTTTGCAGTCTTCCATTTGGAATTTCTTGAGCATTTCTTTGACATATTTATTTTGGCATATGAATATGCCTTTTTTTGTTTGAGAAACTTGTAAACCTAAGAAGGAAGTTAGTTCACCTTGCATAGACATCTCAAACTCTTTCTACATTTTTGTGGAAAACTGTTTTCTTAGTATATTTAGATTACTTCCAAAGATTATATCATCCACATATACCACTACAAAAATCATATTTTTTTCTTTAATTTTGATATATGGATTACTATCAGTAGTTTTTGTTGTTCCTGAGATTGATTCTAAGGCTCAAAAGATAATGTTAGGCATCAAATATTTTAAATGAAGTATTTTTATGAGTGCTTTTTTCTACCTTCAATTTTCTGAGAAATAATCTTTAAATGAAAATAATGATGAGACAGAACAGAGGTTGTATCTCATTATCCGAGTCGCAATTATAATGTCAAATGGTGTAGAAATGATTTACAAAACTGTTAAAACAAAGTTATGTATCAATTAAAGATAAGTCTCACCTTATTTGTAGTAGAAGAAAAGTAGAAGATGCACCCTTGAAAGGAGATAAAAATGCAGTAATTCAAACATGTCACAGGTCTTGTTTTACTCACAGTAATAACAAAGGAAAAGTTGTTACTGAATGAACTTATGATTTATTATGATCACAATATATGTAGTATTGAATTGTAATCATTCACTCTTCAAGAACTACAGAAGGAAATTCGGGGAAATGGAAACACAGAGGAAACACATAACGCAAATTGAATGGAACTTAGAATCTTTGTCTACACTTGTATTAATATTCAAAAAAATTTCTCTTTTACATTCAGCAAGCAGCAACCTTGAATAGATCTAAAATCTATCTATTTATACAAAAATTGTCTCAACTGAAAACCGTTGGACTTCCAACAATATCTACCTAAAAATATAATACAATCCAAATGAAATAGCATGTAGATATTGTTGAGTTTTGCTGGCGCTTCCTCTGTCTCTTCATTTTCTTGTAGATGCGCTCGTTTTCCTTTGTTCTTTAAACTGAATACACATCTCCATTAAGGCCACCACAATCATTTGGCATTTTATTTTGTTTCCATCTGTCCCTTCTAATGCATTTACTAGGATAGAAAATTGTAGTTGAAGATATGGGGGTGGTAATTGGACAAATAGCTCAGCACTGGCTCATTATGGGATGGCTAATAGTTACGGGGAATAGTAACTATTCATGGATATGATGACGTGGGGACTGTTATCCCCGATATCTAGGGATAACTAGGAGATCATGTCTCGGGGCCCACAGGTCCTAGACATGAAGTACTGAGAGCAGGATTGACCTAAGCATGGCCCTGGAGGGCCCATCTTTCTTCTTCTTCACCAGATTTGTCCTGTAGCAGCAACAGCTTCCATCACCATCGTCTTGAACTTGCATCGGAGAGGACTCTTTCTCCATGAGGTAATTGGTCCAAGGTATCATGGTATGTGTCATTTTTTATCATTGTAACCTTCTTATATATGCATTAGGTTCCTTTCATTTCTGATGACTGCTTGTATCTTACACTAATCCACTTGACCATTGATGGGGTGATTTAGCAAGCTTGTATTCATGGGTTTTGGTTAGCCACCAAAGGGGATTTGCAGAGCCATCGTTCCGCTCCCACCATTCTATCATTTTACATCTTATCTCTTGCACATCCATCCCATTCCCCTAGTCCGACCATTAGGATGAACTTTTGAGGGTTACACTTTGTCTTGTGGGAAGAAGGGGCTAAAGGCCCAGGGGGTAAAAGCAGCTGGTAAAAGATAAAAGCCATAGGAAATAAAACCTAGAGATGCTTCGCCCAGGGATCCCCGAGAAGGCAATAAAATGCCTCTCGATAAGAAACTAAAGGGACCCTAAGAAAAATAATAAAACAAGTACTAACCAAGAGGATGGGAGGTCTCATCACGAGCCAGCCCATTATGTTCATAGGTATCCAATAGTATGACATTGCCACTATCTGGTCACCACGCCAGGGCAGTGACCTTTGGTTGCATGGCCAAGGGAAAGGGGGTCTCATCACGAGCCAGCCTTATCATTTCTATGAAGATACCAATGGGTAACACTGTCAACTCTGGTCACCACGCCAAGGCAGTGTCCTCTAGTCAGACCTTGAAGTAAAAAGGAAAGAAAAGCAATAAATAAAAAAATAAAGGCAATAAAGGGCTTGGAAAAAATGCATCCATGACGGGTGCAGCTCGCCTCCTACAAAGGCACCCACAGACAACACTTGCCCTTGGTCTTACTATGACTGGACATCCCTAAACCATATCACCTCATAAAACATGGCTTGAATAATCTTCTGAGGAAACTTTCCTTTTCTTGTGGGTAATACCCCAATAGGTTATTGTGTTGGTTTTCTTCAGATTTGTATAGTAGATCTATGTAATGTCTTTGAGCTCTTAGATGATATGCTAGGGGTTTCATGCATGTATTTGATAAATTTAATGATGAAATATGACTGACATTGTTATGATCCCTAGGACTGATGATCCCATGGAGGGCGTAGTCTTTGATGTGCAAGACCATACCCGACGGACAGGTACCAGTGGACCAGTACACATGGGGATATGACTAGTTCGGACCTCCATGGGGCTGAAGAGACCATCAGATGGTTGTTGGGATGGAAGAGGTAGGACAATGTTGTGATGAGCATTTGCACGAAGAAGACAGAAGGACGTTCCACCAGGACACCATAGCAGGGCCCAACCTAGGGGGGGTCACCCATTGCAGATGGGATGATTTATTTTGATGGACAGGACATCACCTGAGGTGGCTGGACATTTTTCTGGAGCGTGTGGCAGTGTGATGGGGTCATTTGGCACATGTGGCAACTTGGAGAAGCCCTAGAAGGGCCAATGTTCTGCTTCTTGGATGCTGATCTTGCCCAAAAAGGGCCAACGTCTCCCTCAGAGGGGCTTGACGTCTCCCTTTTGAGCTCATATTGTGACATTTTTAGCATTTAATGTGACAAACAGTGTAATATTGTTAGTCATCCTTGTCAGCTATTTTAAATGACCAATTTTGTAATTAAAGGTCATTAGGATGATATAAATAGTGGACGTTGCCTCTCATTTTTACATAACACAACTCACTCTCTTGTGAGAGAATCATTTTTAGTCTTTTGCCTTGGTATTTTGCTCTTGGAAGTGAGGCGCTACTCTTGTGGAGGATCATTCTTGGCATTTTTATGGTGTTTTCTATCATTGGAAGGTTTACAACTAGGGTTTGATAAGCTCTTCATTGATTTGTAAGTGTATTTCTCATGAAA
>ML825258.1:62044-72714 GCA_009831015.1 Picea engelmannii | reverse complement strand
TACATATATATAGTGTGTTTAGTAATTAGTTAGTTATTTCTCTCTTTTATTCGTTTCTTTTAGGATTCTTAGATTGGCTAACGGAGCCATTAAACCCGTCAGAACGAGTTACACCAAATGGCTTGGGTTATTTAGACAACCCCAGACTGGACTCGCTCTTCCAGTTGACGGACGGTCAATTTCGCCCGTCAACAGAACTATAAGGAGAGTAGGGACTCATACCTTATTTCTTGTTTGAATTTTTATGTAATGATCCCAAGCTATTATGCAAGGAACATCACTGTTTTGGTGTCTTTTTAAAACTTTTTCTGAGTGAGGTATTTCGTCAAACACTTTGTTGATCTACCTTTTAGATGTGTTTATATGTGTGTATGAAGCCAATAACAGAAAGAGATAACTATGGAACATACCTCAACCATATGCAATAAGATAGACAATCCAAAACATATCAATTCTTCTTTATTCATAAAATAGAGAAACCCGCTACAATGAAGATGTCGATCTCGAATGCTCAACAGATGGCCAAGAATATAGACAATAGATAATAGCTTCTACAAAATGCTCTCTCTAATACAAAAGATGCCTCCAAATGCTGAATAAGAAATGAAGACCAAGGCCAAGTGCCAAACCCCTCACTGTTGGAAGATGCCACGCTCTGCTAGATAACTGAAGCTCCTCAATAATTCGGCCCTGGTGCCAAAGATGTCCAATCACCACTAGAAAGATGCCAAACGGTAGATCAGGTGATGGTAATAACAACCCAGGTGCCCAAATCTCCAAGATCCCTCTCAATCTCTGTAGATCTGAAATCCCCCACTGAATGGTACGCCCCACTGGATGACTGAAGCCCTAGATAATTCGGCCCTGATGAAAGAGGCCCCCAAATGCTCTGAAACTCTCCACAATGATAGATCAGGACACTGCAATGAGAACCCAAGTGCTCAAATCCTCAAATACTGGCTAGATCCTTAGATCTAGCTACCCTCCAAATAATGGTGCGCCCTCCTTTTGGGAAAACGTCCCACTCTCAATACAAATCGATCCTCCACTGAAAGACTCCAGAAAACCACCAAGAATGATGCCAAGACACCTGCAAAGGAAAACCACTACCTGGAATTCCTGGAATCCCTTCTCCTCAGCTAGGACGAATCCCTCCTCAATGAATGGTGTGCCCCCCATGCTGGAAACCCCAACCGGTGCGCCCTCTCTCTACCTGCACAAGCAACTGATGTGGAATCCTCCTACAACTGAGTAGATCTGGAACTAGAATGGTGTGGGAGCGTATTGCAGCTCCGATACCAAGCTTGGGACAAGATAGGTGGAATATTTCACCACCGAATTATCCTCTAGGGTTTGTTAAGTCAAAACCCTCAAAACCCCCAATGTTGGGCTCACTAGCTAGAAGCCAGAAATCAAAATATAAACATACATGCATCCATGAGAAGAGGCCCTTCCCTTTCCTTTATACTTTTTGGCTCACCTTGTCCCTCCAAAGTGACTTTCATTTTATTAATATTTAATTAATTAATTAAATCACTTTAATTAATTAATTAACCTTTTTACCTTTGAAAAGATCCTTATCTCTCCTTGTGGCTTCCCTGGCCACTGAAAATCACTTCTAGCCATCCCATCCTGTAGTGTTTCTCCTCCCGATTCCAATTAACTATTACACTGAGAGGTTCCTCCAAGTAATGTGCCCAAAATGACCTCTTCAATGAATTCCATTGACTTATAGCTCAAAATAGTCAAAATCATAGAAATCGTCAGAATGCAACGAAACCAAAGCCAACCTATGTGGAATGGCTCATAATGATGGAATATGATCATCAATGCAAGCTGGACCCCACAATGCCTCTCAAATACCCATGTACTCGCTCTAGCACCCATCTGGCTACTCTGGTCATCATAAATCTCTGCCCTGTGGTGATGTCCCAAAGTGGGGACATTACATTTTAGTAAGGTAGATTATTAATTTATCACATGTTTTTAGATAAATCAAATGCTTGAAAAAGGAGTGTCGAGTTTTTATTCAGCCTTATCTCCTGTTCAACAAGATCTATTCTGCAAAAGAAATGAAATACAAAATATCAGATAATCATGTAGAATAGAGATGATATGCGATACAAATGTTTTTATTTTTCATTTTAATGATGTCAAGCAATCATAAATTTATTGAAAATATTTACAACATATGATCAAATGACTCGAGTAATTTACAAAAAGAAAAGAAAAATTTGAAAATTAAAATGCCAATGTCAATCCAATCCGATATATACAATGGAAATCTAAGATGTGAATAATGCATGAAATGTTTCAAATAATGCCCATTGATAGGGGCCTCGAGAATCTCTCCATTAAGATTTTTCAGTGAGAATGAGTTGTTTCCCTTAGTAGCTGCAATTTTGAAAGGTCTGAACCATAGATGATCAAATTTGCCATGTTTACCTACATATTCCTTTCTATCTTCCCATTTTAAAACTAAATCGCTAGGAAGAAACTCCCTATATTTATCTTTTTTATCAAAAAGGGCTTTCATATTATCCTGTTATTTTTTAAGCTTATCATCCACTTCTACTCTATTTTGTTGAACTTAGATGATTTGATTTATTCTTCTCATAACATCATTCGGTTCTTCATTCACATCCTACCAGAGTTTCATCACAGGAAGAACACAATTAATAGGAAGGATAACATCGGTACCATAAACTAATTGGAAAGGAGACAAACCTATAGATTTCTTGGTGCCAATTTGGTTTTCCCATAAGGCGTATTTTAAATGTATATTCCAAGCTTTTTTATTTTCTGTCAAAACGTTCTTGATTATAGTCATCAAAATTTTGTTAGATGATTTATCCAACCCATTTCCCTGAGGATAATAAGTTGTATAATGACCTAAAATAATATTGTACTTATGACATAATTTGATCATTGCCATAGATTTAAAAGCCTTAGCATTATCAATAACTATTTTCCTAGGACAACCAAATCTTGCTAGGATGTTTTCTTCCAAAAAGTTTATCACTACTGAATCTGTAGCATTCCGAGTTGGAATGGATTTAACCCATTTCGTAAAATAATCAGTAGCAGTTAGAATCCATCTATGTTGATCACTTGATTGTGCATGAATTTCTCCAATGAAGTCTAGGCCCCATTGTTTGAAAGGAGCTTCAACTTTTATTGGAATTAAAGGTAAGGAAGGAAGATTTTTCTTACCAACAAACAATTGGCATGAATTGCAAGCTCAAACCCTTGCATTTGCATCAATAAATTATTTTGTCCAATAATATCCCACCCTTAAAATTTTGTTTGTTGTTTCTCTCCAACCATGATGTCCTCCACATACTCCTTCATGAAATTCATCAATGACACATTTTGTTTCAGATTCTATCAGGCAACATAACATGAAACCCAAGGGGTCTTTCCAGTATAGCTTTCCATCTATAATGCAATACTTAATTGCATGTATCTTTAAAGTTCTTGCTTTAGAAGGAGTCATGTCATTTGGGCATTGAAGAGTAAGGAGGTATGTAACAATATCATTGTACCAAGAAGATGAAGATAACTTATCTTCAATCTGAATTATAGGTTCTTGATCATAAATTTCTTCTATATCTAGAAGAGAATCATGTGATTCGAAGTTATTTATTCCAAGGGATATAAAATTTGATTTGGCTAACAACCTTGCGAGACCTTGACCTTTCACTAGTTTAGTTGGTTTCACTTCTAAATCAAACTCTTGAATTTGAGCCAACCATCTACCTCTTCTTCCATCACTTTCTGGCTGAATCAAGATATCTTTAATTGCATTTTTTGGTACATAATAAATTATTTTGGAATCCAAGACATATGTTCAAAAATCCTTGAGATCCTTCACCATCGCATAAGCTTGTTTTTCAAGAATGTCATATCTTAGCTCTTCATCTCTGAGGCTTTTGCTGAAAAAGGATATTGGTTGTTTGAATCCTTCTTCATTCTTTTGAAGGAGCACCATTGCCACAATATGTTCAGAAGAAAAAGAGAAGATTAAGAATTATTTTGTATAGTCTGGACTTACCAATACTGGTGCTTCTCCGATAGGTTTCTTAACACACTCGAAATATTATTTCTCTTATGTAGTCCATTTCACTTCGATGTCCTTTTTTAGCATATCTGTAATAAATTTGATTATTTCAGCGAAGTTAGGAATAAATCTCCTCAAAAAATTGATATTTCCAAAAAAAGATTGAATCTCTTTCCTATTTTTAGGAATATTAATTAGGTCAATAGCCTCAACTCGTTTAGGATCAACCTTAATTTCATATTTTGAAACTATATGACCTAAAAGTTTACCTTCTTACATGGCAAAGTGTGATTTTTTTGGATTAAGAGACAAACCAAATTTCCTGCATTTTTCAAAAAAATTTCTAAAGTGCACCAAATGTTCTGCATCAGAATTGGAAAAAACTGTGAGATTGTCTATATAAATAACAACAAATTTATCTCTCTCACTGACGAATGCGATATCCATAGCTCTCTGTAAAGTAGCTCCTTCATTCATTAAACCAAAAGACATTTTATCATACATGAAAGTTCCCCATGGAGTAGTAAATGCAATATCTTCTCTATCATCTTCATGAACATCAATCTGATTATATCCTGAGAAACCATCAATCATAGAAATTATGTTAACGCTTACTACCTTCTCTAAAACATGATCCATTTTGGGGAGGGGGTAGTTATCTTTAAGAGAACACCGATTTAAGTTCCTAAAATCAACGCAGAATCTTATTTCACCGTTCTTCTTTCTAACAGGGACCAAATTGACCACCCATTCAGAGTATCTAAGGGGAACAATGATTTTTTCATTGAAGAGATTTTTAACCTCCTTTTCTATTACTGGCAGAAGAATTGGGTTTATCTGTCTAAGCTTCTGCTTGAAAGGATTAATACTATGCTTTAAGGAAATCTTGTGTTCAATAACATAAGTATCATAAGTTTTTAAATAATCATAAGACCATGCAAAAACATCTTTATACTGTTTAAGTAACTCAACATAATTACTTTTTATTTGTGCCGGAAGATATTTTGATTTTTTTACCATTTTGGATTTTCATTAGTTCCTACATTACAATATTCAACTTCTTTGGGTTGAGGTCGCAAAGTAGAATTTAAAGGTATATCATCATGGTCAAACAACCTTTCTAGAGGGATCATACCTCTAGGAATTTGATTGTTTTTAAGTAAGAACATGTAGTGATTTGCAATTTTATCTTGTAACTGGTATGGGTTCTCTCCTTCCTACATAATCCAAGAAAGATCATTATGATTTTCTTGATCTATGTGGGTCTCAGAAAACTCATCTACCATTTCTAGGAATTGTTTGATTTGTTCATCATCTTCAAAAACTTGCCAATGATGAACATTGTTTGGAATTGAAGGTCTATGCCTCATCTTAATATGATATTTCAGCTTCAAAACAATAGATGGTATGAAAGTCGCAACAACTTTGGCTAAAGATTCAACTTGTTGATTTTACATTCTGGGAATAGAGTGAATATTAAAAGACGAGAAAAAATTCTCTATTATATCCCAGGCACAATTCCTATATGATCTCAATCTTGGATGCTTAGCTTGATATTTCTATTTTATTTGTTTTACGATGAGCTCAACATCACCATAAACTATCAAATGTTCGATTTTTAATTTTCTTGCAGCTTCTAATCCTAAAACTAAAGCTTCATATTCACAAACATTATTGGTATAATCGAATTCCCATTGTAATCTATAAGAGAAATGAATAACATACTCATCACCTGGTTCCACAAATAAAACTCCAGCTCCATCTCCTACTCCTTCGTAGGATGAAGCACCATCAAAGAACATTTTCCACATCCCTTCTCTAACATTTATATTTTTCTTTGAAAATTCTATTTTTTTATTTTCATCTTCTATACATTCTTCAAAATCATCATCTACAAATAATATAAAATTGCCTAAATCTTGATCAACAACATAGACTGGGTAGTTATTAGGGTTTTGAGGGTCACTTACAGTATACGCCAATCTAGTCTCTATGTATAGTCGAGTAAATTGTCCACCAAAAATTGGAATTGTGGCATAGGTCATGTCTAACTGAACTAATTCTCCTAGCTTGGAACCCCAATATATGGATAGAATCATTCCATACTTGGCAACATTAAAAACAACCACATCCATAAGAATACTTTTCACAGGAACTTGAGCAAGATTTACAACTAAATCTTTAATCATACCCAAACACTTAACCTTTCTAGAATCAAACGAGTATAAATCTTGATACGGTCTGGTAATTTCAAGGCCCATTTTTTCATGATAATCTTAGGAATTAAATTATGCGAAACTCCTGAGTCTAACATGCAATTGTGAAGTAAATGATTGTGCATAGTCAGTGTAATATAGAAAGGAGCAACAAAATCCTTACTGTTTTCAATGTGTGGTCCAAACATGATTGTAGGTTTATCATCCTGCAAATTGGTAACATCAGCTTGACATTCAGTATCAGAAACATTTATTTCTTTTGCAGTTTTATTTTTATAAATTGGATTTCTAGCAAGTTCAACCAGAGGCATTGGAATTTTAATTTTATTTAGTTCATTTTCTAGATTGAAAGTTCCAATTGTTTTTTCAATTTCCTTGGTCTGAACTTCAACTTCTGTATTTTCTAGCTTCTTAGTTTGTACTTCTTTTGTTTTAACTTTCTTTATTCGGGCAACTTGTGTTTCAGTTGATGGTTTTGTAATTGCTGCCTCATTTGCTTTCTTTCGTGATAAAATCTTTTTTAGTGGAAAATTTGTAGAAGTTTTTTCTCTTGGCCTCAAATCATATTTAAGTTGAAGCTCGACCATTATTGAATCAACGAGACTTTTGCATGTAGATTCTCCCATATTGTTGATATTTTCATCATTATTAAACAAAGATTCCAAATCTAAGGATTTCTCATAATTCTGTTTGGTTAGGTGAGGCTCAAGATCATCATCGTTGAGGTTGTTTAGATCTTCATCTAATTCATCATAATCTTGCACCTCATCTCTCTGTATGAAATTCTCAGTTTTAAATGGAGCTTGAATCTTTTGATCCTCATTTTTTATTTTCCTTTGTTGTATCTAAGGATTAGGATTTCTCCTAAATTGATTTCTAACATATGGGTCGGGTTTACGTTTTCTATTTCTATCCTGGAAATTTTGTTCGATAAATCTTTAATAATTTTCGCCATCTCATCCATTTTTTCCTCTGCAGATTTTCCAGATCCAGAAGACCCTCCATGTTCTTTAAAACACATGGGTTCTCTTGTTCCCATCTCAACTTTAGTTTTCAACTTCCTCGAGGCCATCATATTTGATTAAATATCTACAGCATCATCTTGCATCCTTGCTAAAGTAGTGGATCTTCTTTCTCTCAAAAGTAGAGTGAAATCAAAATCAAAAGCTCCTGCAAAAGTGACTTTTGCAGCTGGTTGGGAAGGTTTAAATTCAACCAGGATTTTGTGATAAAGCTTATTAAATCTTTGAATGAACACTAGGATTGATTCCGATGTTTTCTTTCTCAAGGCTTTGAATTCAGTTAAGTAGTAAAGATGATAATTTTTCTCACCCCATTGCCTTATGAAGGAAGTTTTCAGATCATTATATGATGGTATACAACCTACTGGAAGTCCTCTGAACCAAGTTCTTACATGTCCTTCAAAATTCTGTACTAATAGTCTTGTGTAAACATCCTCATGCTCAATACCAAGAATATAAAAAAATTGATCGAAAAAGTTATATGTTTTGTTGTTGTTAGATCCCCTTCTCCTGTGAATTTAGGGAGGCTCTTCATGTAATTTTCAGGTAAATCATGCATGACAACAGGAATAACTAAGGGAGAATATCTAGCAGCGACCTTGGAAAAGATCCTAGGGGGTTGAGCTTGTCCACCATCCCCTGCACCTAAAACACCTCCAACACCAGCACCTCCAGCACCGACCATTGAAAGTCTAGGAGATGAAATTCGAGGACTAAACAAGAGATTATCAAAAACTTCAAAAGACTGATCTACCGATCTTTTGACTACTTCGGGAGGGTGTGAATGAAGTTCAGGAAAACGATCATGAGGAGATGGAAGATCTAGATGAGGGGAAAAATAAAAACTTGATCTAGGCTTCTTAGATTTACCATATGTATAGATAGGAGAAGTAGTAGGAGATGAATCCGAGCATAAAAAATAACCTATAGGGTTTTTGTAAAAAAAAAAATTTACTTCGGGAAGAGAAAAAATCGGTTGTGTACTAATGATAGTAGGGATTGAAAAGGATTCTTTATTTTCACTGGTAAAAGTATCTATCAATGAAATAGGTATGGTTTGGTCAATCTCAAATTTTATTTCAGGAATAATTACTTCTGGAGTTTCTAGTTTAACTTCAAACTTACTTGTTGATGTTTCTGCAAAATGAACTTATTTAAATTTTTCTTTAAGACTTAGTTCTTTAGAGGGAATCTTAACGTTAAATTGCGTAATTATAGGTTGGTGGACCTTACCTGCTGATGCAGAAGTCTGTCTGAGATATCCCTTCGGTTTCAACAATTTTTCGGGATCTAAAACTGGCGTAGTGTGCTTTTCATCTAGTTTTTCCTGGTATTCTTTGGACTAAAGGCCAATTTTTCCTACAATGGAGTCTCCAGGTGAAAAATGAACCTTTTCATGTATTCAATCTTTGTTCACCATCAAAGACCAAAATTTAACTTTGTCATTCTCCCTAGGGAAAAATGATTTCGTTTCTCCATCCCCAACAACGACGCCAAAAATATGTTGTTCCTGAGATTGATTCTAAGGATCAAAGAATAATGTCAGGCATCAAAGATTTTAAATGAAGTATTTTTATGAGTGTTTTTTTCTACCTTCAGTTTTCTAAGAAATAATCTTTAAATGAAAATAATGATAAGAAAAATCAAAGGTTGTATCTCGTTAGCTAAGTCACAATTATAATGTCAAATGGTGTAGAAATGATTTACAAAACTGTTAAAACAAAGTTAGGTATCAATTACATATAATTCTCACCTTGTTTGCGGTAGAAGAAAAGTAGAAGATACACCCTTGAAAGGAGATAAAAATGCATTAATTCACACAAGTTGCAAGTTTTGATTTACTCACAGTAGTAACAGAGGAAAAGTTGTTACTGAATGAACTTATGATATATTATGATCACAGTAGATGTAGTACTAAATTGTAATCATTCACTCTCCAAGAACTACAAAAAGAAATTCAGGGAAATGGAAACACAGAGGAAACACATAACACAAATTGAACGAAACTTAGAATCTTTGTCCACACTTGTATTATAATTCAAAAAAGTTCCTCTTTTACATTCAGCAAGAAGCAACCTCAAATAGATCTAAAATATATCTATTTATACAAAAATTGTTTAAACTGAAAACCGTTGGACTTCCCACAATATCTGCCTAAACATAGAATACAATCCGAATGAAATAGCATGCAAATATTGTTGAGTTTTTCTGGCGCTTCCTTTGTCTCTTCATTTGCTTGTATATGCACTCATTTTCCTTTGTTGTTTAAATTGGCTACACATGTCCATTAAGGACACCATAATCATTTGGCCTAATGTCTTTACCATTCGATTTTGTTTCCATCTGTCCCTTCGAATGCATTTACTGGGATAGAAAATTGCAGTTGAAGATATGGGGATGGTAATTGGATAGGTAGCTTAGCGCTGGCTCGTTATGGGATGGCTAATGGTTATGGGGAAGAGTAATTGTTCACGAATAGGATGATGTGGGGACAAGTATCCAATAAGGAGGTAGGATGAGTGGATGTGAGAATGTAGGTGGTAGGGATAGATGGGGTAAGTGACACGTACGGTGTGATAGGTTGGAGGGTGAAAGGTAGAGTGGGTGGAGGAAGTGGACACTGTGTATGTTCTTTCATTTTCTCCCAGCTACACTAGATTTTCTCTGCTCATTGAATTGGGTGCACATGTCCATCAATGCTACCATGAATATTGAAGGCTCAAACCTTTCATTCAATTCAAAGGTGAACATCTTCTTTTGTATTTGTGGCATCTTCTCCTGGATCTTGCTCACTTCTTGGACTGTGACCTAATATTGTGAACATTGATTAACCAATAATTCATTGATTTTGAGTAAATCAATTTGGTTCATCTGTTGGATGACCGACTGAATATTTTCCTTGTTCTTCTTAGAGATTTGCTAGTTCATTTCTATTTCAATCTACCCTAATGCCTCTGAGATATTATTTCCTTTGAATTCAATCATCTTTTTATATATTAAAGATAATGCCTCCATACAAGCCTCTTTTGCATCTCTGACAAGTTTCTTGCCTTCTTCCAGATTTGTTTCCTAGTATTTTAGGGCCATTTCGCCTTTTACTTGTTCAGAATGTGAGAGAGGGGTAAGACCAAGGATATTATCTCTCTGCTTCCATATGATAACTTCCTAAAACTTAGACCTGGATGCACATGCCTCTTTTTCCTTGACATAAATACTTTTTATAGAAAGGTTTATTGCCTGATATCATTTTTTAATAACATCTATTTTTTTATAGAGCTCATTTTGGGCAACTTCTAGCTTCTCATTGATTTCTGATACTTGTGTTTTGAAGGCAGTAATATCTATTGTTGTGTTCTCTGTTAGGGTTAATTT
>ML825258.1:0-24042 GCA_009831015.1 Picea engelmannii | reverse complement strand
ACTTCTAAGAGAAAAATACCAAGACAAAAGACTAAAAATGATTCTCTCACAAGAGAGTGAGTTGTGTTATGTAAAAATGAGAGGCAACGTCCTCTATTTATATCATCCTAATGACCTTTAATTACAAAATAGGTCATTTAAAATAGCTGACAATGTTGACTAACAATATTACACTGTTTGTCACATTAAATGCTAAAAATGTCACAATATGAGCTCAAAAGGGAGACGTCAGGCCCCTCTGAGGGAGATGTTGGCCCTTTTTGGGAAAGATCAACATCCAAGAAGCAGAACGTTGGCCCTTCTAGGGATTCTCCAAGCTGCCACACGTGCCAAATGACCCCAGCACACTGCCACATGCTCCAGAAAAACATCCAGTTGCCTCAAGTGATGTCATGTCCATCAAAAGCAATCGTCCCATCTGCAGTGGGTGACCCCCCCTAGGTCGGGCTCTGTTATGGTGTCCTGGTGGAACGCCCTTCTGTCTTCTTCATGCAAATGCTCATCACAACGTTGTCCTGCCTCTGCCATCCTAGCAACCATCTAATGGGCTCTTCATCCCCATGGAGGTCCGAACTAATCATATCCCCATGTGTACCGGTCCACTGGTACCTATCCGCTGGGTATGGTCCTGCACATCAAAGACTATGCCCTCCATGGGCTCATCAGTCCTAGGGATCATAGCAATGTCAGTCATATTTCATCATTAAATTTATCAAATACATGCATGAAACCCCTAGCATATCATCTAAGAGCTCAAAGACATTACACAGATCTACTATACAAAGCTGAAGAAAACCAACAGAATAACCTATTGGGCTATTACCCACAAGAAAAGGAAAGTTTCCTCAGAAGATTATTCAAGCCATGTTTTATGAGGTGATATGGTCTAGGGATGTCCATTCACAGTAATACCAAGGGTAGGTGTTGTCTGTGGGTGCCTTTGTAGGAGGCGAGCTGTACCCGTCATGGATGCATTTTTTCCAAGACATTTATTGCCTTTATTTTTTTATTTATTGCTTTTCTTTCCTTTTTACTTCAAGGTATGACTAGAGGACATTGCCTTGGTGTGGTGACCAGAGCTGACAGTGTTACCCACTGTTATCTTTACAGAAATGATAAGGCTGGCTCGTGATGAGACCCCCTTTCCCTTGGCCATGCAACCAAAGGTCACTTCCCTGGCGTGGTGACCAGATAGTGGCAATGTCATACTACTGGATATCTATGAACATAATGGGACGGCTCATGATGAGACCTCCTATCCTCTTGGTTAGGTCTTGTTTTATTATTTTTCTTAGGGTCCCTTTAGTTTCTTATCGAGAGGCCTTTTATTGCCTTCTCGAGGATCCCTGGGCGAAGCATCTCTAGGTTTTATTTCCTATGGTTTTTATCCCCTTCTTCCCACAAGACAAAGTGTAACCCTCAAAAGGTCATCCTAATGGATGGACTAGGGGAATGGGATGGATGTGCGGGAGATAAGATGTAAAATGATAGAATGGTGGGAGCGGAACGATGGCTCTGCAAATCCCCTTTGGTGGATAACCAAAACCCATGAATACAAGCTTGCTAAATCACCTCATCAATCGCCCCAACAATGGTCAAGTGGATTAGTGTAAGATCCAAGCAGTCATCAGAAATGAAAGGAAACTAATGCATATATAAGAAGGTTATAATGATAAAAAATGACACATACCATGATACCTTGGACCAATTACCTCATGGAGCAAGAGTCCTCTCCGATGCAATTCCAAGTCGATGGTGATGGAAGCTGTTGCTGCTGACAGGACAAATCTGGCAAAGAAGAAGAAAGATGGGCCCTCCAGGGCCATGCTCAGGTCAATCCTGCTCTCGGTACTTCATGTCTAGGACGTGTGGGCCTCGAGACATGATCTCCTAGTTATCCCTAGATATCGGGGATAACATCTGGCTCCAACTAGGGGACATGTGCTAACTGTAGAGTGCATGAGAACCTCAGCAATCTCTGGCATAAACCTGTAGACCTGCTCACACTTGACAAGAAAGCATCAGCGACAAAAGGTGGGGTGGTATTGCCACCCCGCAAAACAATACATGTATACATATGAGATAAATAAATCAAGATGCATATATAAGGGAAACAAACAATAAATGCAGATGGTATAATACACAGAAATGCCTACCTACTCATACTTACCTATATCGTCATGTGTCTGGAGGATAGTAACGCTTGATATGTAAAGCGTTCACTGGTAATTTCAGAATTTCTCCTTCCATTGTCTCCAGGTTGAAGGAATTTGTACCCGCACAACTCTTGATCTTGTAAGGGCCTCCCCATAAGCTGTCAAATTTCTTGTGCATGCCAGGCTTCGCTTTTCGTTTATCCCATAACAGGACAAGATCTCCTTCAATGAAACTTCTTTCCTTGGCTTTGTGATCAAAAGTTTTCTTTACTTTCTCTTGGTTCCTTATCATTTGACCTAAGGCATTTCTTCGAGTCTCATCTAATTCTATTAGTTGGTTTATTCTTCCTTGGATTGCTTCTGCATCTGTGTCGTATTGTTGTGTGAATCAGAGGATGGGAATTTCGAGGTTCACAGGGAGTTTTGCTTCAAGTCCATATACCAGCTCAAAAGGGGTTTTCCCTATGGACGTATTTGTTTTTATTCGATCCGCCCATACTACATACTTTATTTTGCTATCCCATGATTTCTTATTTTCTCCGACAACCTTCTTCAGGATATTCATGAGATTCTTGTTGGTTGATTTTGCGAGTCCATTCCCCTGTGGGTAATAGTTCGAGGAATGGGACAGGGTAATGCCATATTTGAAACAAAATTCTACCATGGCGTAGGAACTGAAAGATTTGGCATTATCTGTAGTGGTCTTGGAAGGTACCCCAAACCTTGTTATGATCCGATCTTCTAAGAAGTTCATGACAACCTCTTCAGTGGATTTCTTCGTAGGGATTGATTCAACCCATCTAGTGAAATAGTCCGTGGCTTTCAAGATCCATCGATAGACATTACTCGAATTTTCTTTGAATTCGCCAATAAAGTCCAGACCCCACTGCTGAAAAGGTGCTTCCACTACTACTGGTTTCAAAGGCTGGGCTGGGAGCTTTGGTTTGCCAGTGAAGTATTGGCAAGGTTGGCAAGACCGAACGTGTTGATAAGCATCTGATAAAAGGGTTGGCCAATAATAACCAGCCCTCAAAATTTTGTGGGCAGTGGTACGTGCGGCAAAATGTCCACCGCAGTACCCAGAGTGTAGTTCCTCCAAGATCTTCTTTGCCTCATATTTGTTCACGCATCGAAGTATAACACCATCGGGATTATTCCATCCAAGCTCGTCTTCTGTTAGGCAGTACTTCATGTCCTTCAACATCAAATATCTTCTCTTTTAATCTACCAGGTGATCAGGACAAGACAAGTTCTTCAGATAATAGACTATGTCAGAATACCACTCATCATGTTCTAGTTCACTGACTATCAGCATTTGGGCCAAACCTTGTCCCTTTATTATCTTGGTGGGTTTTATCTCTAAGTCATACTCTTGGATTTTTGAAACCCTCTTTCCTTAGGTTACCATACAGTCTTGTTGTGACAAAACATCCTTTACGGCTGGATACGGGACATAAGCCTTGATTTTATTATAACCGACATAATTTCTGAAGTGCTGGAGGGACTTAACCAAAGCATAAGCCTATTTTTCTGTGATGGTTTAGTTTAATTCTGAATCTCTCATGACTTTTCTCATAAAGGCCACGGGGTGTTCAAAGTTGTCAGCATCCTTCTGCATCAATACGCCTGCAATAGTGTCCTGGGATGCAAATGAGAAAATTATAAAATCTCGTGATAAATCAGGATTGATCAAAACTGGGGCTTGAGAGATGGCGTTTTTGATATATTCAAAAGATCTATCAGCCTCATTTTCCCATCTGAAGGCAACATCCTTCTTTAGCAGAGCGTTTAATGGTTTTATCCTTTCAGCAAAGTTAGGCACGGATCTGCGGATGAAGTTTATTTTTCCAAGAAAAGATTGCAGGGCTTTCTTGTTGACTGGAGGACGGACATCTTTTATGGATTGGACTCTTTCAGGATCAATGGAGACTCCTCCTGGTGAGGCCATGTGTCCTAATAACTTTCCTTCGTCAATCCCAAAAACAAACTTCTTTGGATTTAGTGAGATGCCATACTTCCTACATCGTTCAAAAACAATCCTGAGGTGGGAGAGATGGTCTTTCCTTTTTTTGGACACAACTGTGAGGTCATCTTGGTAAATTTCTATGATTTTTTGTATGAGGTATCTAAAAGCAAAGTCCATTTCTCTTTGAAAGGTGGCACCTACATTCATAAGACCAAATGGAATTCTCAAGTACATAAAAGTTCCCCAGGGCGTAGTAAATGCAGTCTTGAGTTGATCCTCTCTTTTGAGTAAAACTTGGTTGTATCCCGAGAATCCATCCAGCATCGACATCATTCCTGCTCCTGTGACTCGTTGAAGCAGATGTTCCATGTTTGGGAGAGGGTAATTATATTTTAATGACATTTGGTTGAGGTTGCGAAAATCAACACATAGGCAGATGTCACCATTTTTCTTCCGAACAACTACCAAATTTGACATCCAAGAAGAATACCTGATCGGGGCTATGATACCGACATCAACCATCTTTTGGAGTTCCTTTTGTATCTGCCCAACTAACTTCGGGTTGATGTGCCTTAACTTCTGTCGAAAAGGCTTGGCTCCCTCCACCAAGGGTATAGCATGCTAGATAACGTCTCCTCTATAGGCCTTTAATTCATCATAGCTCCAGGCAAAGGTATGTTTGAATTCCCTGATGAGCTCTAGTATGTCCTTCCTCTCTTTATCGGTAGTCCCTTTTCCTATCTTGACTATTCTCGGGTCCATTTCAGTACCAATGTTAAATTCCAAGGCTTCCTTAGCTTGCTTGTTGGTTCTTTTCCCCTTGAAAACATTATGTCTGTCAAAAAGATTCTCCAGAGGAATACAACCTTTCGACAAAGTATTGTTTTGCAGGTTGATGATTTCCAAGTCCATAGAATCAACCAAGAAATTGATTTGTGTGTCTGTGAATTCTTTTCTATTCTCCATGAATCTGATAATTTGATCATCATCTTCGAAAACCTGCTAGTGCTCCATATTTTTGGGGATAGAAGGTCTAAAAAGAACCTCCATTTTGCACTGATCATGAAGAGGTCCTTCGCATGGTTTCAAAGTGGAAGCTGAGACAGCCAGAGCATCCGCCACATGGTTTTCTTCTCGAGGAACAACTTCAATTGATATCTTTCTAAAATATTTTGAGAGAGTCTGAGCTACATCTCAATACTTCTTTAACTTCTCGTTCTTAGTTGCGAACCTCATTAGAACTTGTGAGACAATGAGGTCTGAATCACCCTTCACTTCCAGGATTGTGGCTCCCTTGTCGATCGCCAGGTTGAGTCCCAGAATCAAATCTTCGTATTCAACCACATTGTTAGTGCAACAGAATTCCAGTCTATAAGAATGGTATAAAATCTCACCTGACGGAGCTGTTAAGACTATTCCAGCACCTAATCCAAAACTTGAGTGTGATCCATCAAATTCTAATGTCCAGATTCCTTCCGTTTCCTCGACTGTGTCCATATCCAATTTTCCTTCTTGAATGAACCAATCATTTAGACCGTTGTTGATGCATAAAAGTTGATCATCTATCTCATCGGGGTTTTCAACCAGTGATCCAACAAAGGGTTCATTGTAGATGGTATAATGTCCTCCTTCAGGATGAGGGATGATAGCTTTGGACTGCTCTCTGTGAATGCTTCCATTTAAGTGCTCAATAAGATCGTCACAGATGATAATCCTGAAATTGTTAATATCATCCACAACAACCACATTTATCAAGAAAGGAGCGTTGGGACAGGAGTCAAAATATGTTTCAAGATTGTTAATTATTCCTTTCACGAACCTGTCTCTGGTATTAGCTTGTGAAATTTTTAGGCCCAATTGTTGCATAACCTCTTCTGTCATTATATTGGCTTTGGCTTCTAGGTGTAGTATACAATTGTGGAGGAGAAGATCATTGACTCAGAGGGATATGTAAAAGGGTTTGAACTCACGATTTTTAGCAATTGGGTCTCCCACTTGATGAATAAAAAGAGAGAAGTCTTGAATGGGACTCGGCTCCAAGATTTTGTGTGACACATCCCTATCTTCATCCTTTGTATGGGCCTTCTTCAATGGAGGTTCTCGGGAAGAGATATCACTCTTATGAGAAAGGCTCCATTTCCTTTTGGCAGGAGCTAATTCGACTTGGAGGACGCTTGGAGGCTTAGGCTCTGGCATAAGTTTATTGCCTGGATCCCATAGTTCACAATTCATGTTTCTTTGTTCAATGAAGTCATCAAAATCAAGATTTCTCTCAATCTGAAAGGCCATATCTTGTGCTTCTTCCAAAGTTGTTGGTGATCGGTCCCTAACTCTGAATTGCAAAGTTCCTTCTAAAGAGGATAGGTATTGATCGATGATAGCTTGTTTTGAACCAACCTTTGATCGGATCTTTTTGAGGACAAGATTAAACATGTCGGTGAAATCTCTTATACTTTCACAAGGTCCTTTGCAAATGTTGAAGTACTGGGAAAAAAGGTCTTGCGAATGTTCTTTATCACACCACCTTACTTTGAAGGCTTTTTGCATCTCTTCAATGTTCTTTATACTTCCCTTGGGACGTCCATCAATCCAGACCTTAGCATCTCCTGTAAGAGAACTTGCAAAGAGTTTCATAAAAACATCAGGATGATCTTGACCATCTAGATGAAAGTCAAAACTGTCGCAAAACTGGGTCCAATGTGAATTTCCGGAGGTCCCCTTTCCTGAAAAGAAAGGTAGCCAGGAGTTTGCATTTGCGGGCAAGTCACGTTCTCCACCTTGGATGTTGCTAAAGTCAAATCAGTTAAAACTCTCTGGGTGAGACCATTTATGATGATTTGGATTGATCAAAGGTATAGGGTTTGTTATGATGGTGGTGGTCACATTAACAGGATTTGAATATAATTTTCCGCTACGAGTCGTCATGTTCAAAGGAAGTCTCTTTCCAAAAAGTGACTTGACAATAGGTGAATTAGCAGGAGGCTTCCTTCTGAAAGCTAGAGGAGGGTTATTGAACCTCCTTTTGGTTTGTGGAGTCGTCGGATAGTTTCCCTGAAACTACCAAAGAATAGGGGGAAACATTGTAGTGGAGTTGCCAGGTAAGCTTGTAAGAAAAGATTTCTGAGGCAAGGCTTACCAAAGGTTTTTCATTGAGGAAGATTGACTCAGTGTTCCCCGACAACGGCGCCAAAATGTTATCGCTCAGTTTGTAGTCTAGGTCAAAATAGCTGAAAGGTAAGGATCAAACTGGCGTAACAGGAGCTTCCCCACCCACTGTCACCTCGATGGGGGGCTCTTTCTATTTAGGGTGGCTAAACCCAAGGGAGATGTCCCTAGCAATCTGGGGTTTTGAAAGGCAAAGGGTTAAAGGATCAAGGTAAGTTTTCCCTTTCATAGATTACCGCCAAAAAGATAGTCAAGATGAAGATAAACCACAGAAGGGGCACCTGTTTGTGAGACAAGGCAACAATAAAACTAATTCATGCAAATAGTGGTTAGCACTTCATAGATTTATGACTATCAACATTTAATATACATGAGCATAAATAGCAATAATTATTGACGAAGTCAATGATTGAAAAAAAAATGACTATGGCTTTATAATATTACTTCTCAATAAACACTAGAAATGATATAGTATTCAATGTATATAATCAATATTTGAGTTAGCATAAAATATCATCAAATGCTCATGTATAACAAGAGTGTTGCGTCAAGCTTACTAGAGGTGACGTCAGCCTTATTTAGGTTTAGTTCTATAGACAGAGATCTCAACGTTTTGCTAATAGGCCAATGAAAATTATCAACACATCAATGTCTATTGCTAGATGACCAAGCCACAACATTTTCTATCAACCAAGAGTTCAAACTAGGCATGACGTCATCATTGATCTAGGGTTACTGAGACGTTAGGGTTAGTTAGGGTTTCAAATTTAAGAAGTTTGAAAGTGTTGTTTTGGCACAAGAAGCTCAACGTTGGAGAGTTAGAATAGTGCCTTAGGGTATTATGGAGTCAAGAAGCAAGGGCTAGGTCTCGGGAGAATATAAATCTAAGGACAAGAGAGTTAGTCTCTATAGTGCTGCAATGGCAGGGCCATAGAGTCAAAACCTTAAGGGGAGGAGGCTCATTCCAGTGTTGCTTAAGCAAGGCCTCATGCTCCTCCCTCTTTCCTTAAAAATCCTTGGCAAAATGGCTAGCTTCAAAACATAAATCTAGGGGTGAAAAGTGTTGCAAGAGCAAGGCCTTTCAAACCCTAAAAGTCAAAACCCGAGATGTAAAATTAATTAGGCCTAGGACGTCTTCTTTCTTCAACTTATGTTCAAGAGCTAACTTAGAAAAGGGGGAATTAGTGTAGCAACGGCTAGGCTATATCCTCCTTAATCAATGGCTAAAACAAGTTTTCTACCATGGAGACATACAGCAAGGACCTACTTGTGTGCTTGCTACCTAGGGTTTCAATGATTAAGAAAAATAATAACAATGTAACAATAAATGCAAGAGATTTAACCTACAACCATTCATTTAAAAAGTTTTGCATGAGAAATACACTTACAAATCAATGAAGAGCTTATCAAACCCTAGTTGTAAACCTTCCAATGATAGAAAACACCATAAAAATGCCAAGAATGATCCTCCACAAGAGTAGCGCCTCACTTCCAAGAGAAAAATACCAAGACAAAAGACCAAAAATGATTCTCTCACAAGAGAGTGAGTTGTGTTATGTAAAAATGAGAAGCAACATCCTCTATTTATATCATCCTAATGACCTTTAATTAAAAAATTGGTCATTTAAAATGGCCGACAAGGATGACTAACAATATTACACTGTTTGTCACATTAAATGCTAAAAATGTCACAATATGAGCTCAAAAGGGAGACGTCAAGCCCCTCTGAGGGAGACGTTGGCCCTTTTTGGGCAAGATCAGCATCCAAGAAGCAGAACATTGGCCCTTCTAGGGCTTCTCCAAGCTGCCATATGTGCCAAATGACCCCAACACACTACCACACGCTCCAAAAAAATGTCCAGCTACCTCAGGTGACGTCCTGTCCATCAAAAGCAATCGTCCCATCTGCAGTGGGTGACCCCCCCTAGGCTGGGCCCTGCTATGGTGTCCTGGTGGAACGTCCTTTTGTCTTCTTCGTGCAAATGGTCATCACAACATTGTCCTACCTCTTCCATTCCAACAACCATCTGATGGGATCTTCAGCCCCATGGAGGTCCGAACTAATCATATCCCCATGTGTACTGGTCCACTGGTACCTGTCTGTCGGGTATGGTCCTGCACATCAAAGACTAAGCCCTCCATGGGATCATCAGTCCTAGGGATCATAACAATTTCAGTCATATTTCATCATTAAATTTATCAAATACATGCATGAAACCCCTAGCATATAATCTAAGAGCTCAAAGACATTACACAGATCTATTATACAAAGCTGAAGAAAACCAACAGAATAACTTATTGGGCTATTACCCACAAGAAAAGGAAATTTTCCTCAGAAGATTATTCAAGCCATGTTTTATGAGGTGATATGGTCTAGGGATGTCCAGTCATAGTAAGACCAAGGGAAAGTGTTGTCTGTGGGTTCCTTTGTAGGAGGTGAGTTGCACCTATCACGGATGCATTTTTTCCAAGCCCTTTATTGCCTTTATTTTTTTATTTATTGCTTTTCTTTCCTTTTTACTTCAAGGTCTGACTAGACGACACTGCCTTGGCGTGGTGACCAGAGCTGACAGTGTTACCCACTGGTATCTTCACAAAAATGATAAGGCTAGCTCATGATGAGACTCCCTTTCCCTTGGCCATGCAACCAAAGGTCACTGCCCTGGCATGGTGACCAGATAGTGGCAATGTCATACTGTTGGATACCTATGAACATAATGGGCTGGCTCGTGATGAGACCTCCCATCCTCTTGGTTAGGTCTTGTTTTATTATTTTTCTTAGGGTCCCTTTAGTTTCTTATTGAGAGGCCTTTTATTGCCTTCTCGGGGATCCCTGGGCGAAGCATCTCTAGGTTTTATTTCCTATGGTTTTTATCTTTTACCAGCTGCTTTTACCCCCTGGGCCTTTAGCCCCTTCTTCCCACAAGACAAAGTGTAACCCTCAAAAGGTCATCCTAATGGTCGGACTAGGGGAATGGGATGGATGTGCGGGAGATAAGATGTAAAATGATAGAATGGTGGGAGCGGAATGATGGCTCTGCAAATCCCCTTTGGTGGCTAACCAAAACCCATGAATACAAGCTTGCTAAATCACCCCATCAATGGTCAAGTGGATTAGTGTAAGATCCAAGCAGTCATCAGAAATGAAAGGAACCTAATGCATATATAAGAAGGTTACAATGATAAAAAATGACACATACCATGATACCTTGGACCAATTACCTCATGGAGCAAGAGTCCTGTCCGATGCAATTCCAAGACGATGGTGATGGAAGCTACTGCTGCTGACAGGACAAATCTGGCGAAGAAGAAGAAATATGGTCCCTCCAGGGCCATGCTTAAGTCAATCCTGCTCTCGGTACTTCATGTCTAGGACCCGTGGGCCTCGAGACATGATCTCCTAGTTATCCCTAGATATCGGGGATAACAGTCCCCACATCATCATATCCATGAATAGTTACTATTCCCCGTAACTATTAGACATCCCATAATGAGCCAGTGCTGAGCTACTTGTCCAATTACCACCCCCATATCTTCAACTACAATTTTCTATCCTAGTAAACGCATTAGAAGGGACAGATGGAAACAAAATAAAATGCCAAATAAAGTAGGCCAAATGATTGTGGTGGCCTTAATGGAGATGTGTATCCAGTTTAAAGAACAAAGGAAAACGAGCGCATCTACAAGAAAATGAAGAGACAGAGGAAGCGCCAGCAAAACTCAACAATATCTGCATGCTATTTCATTTGGATTGTATTATATTTTTAGGTAGATATTGTGGGAAGTCCAACGGTTTTCAGTTGAGACAATTTTTGTATAAATAGATAGATTTTAGATCTATTCGAGGTTGCTTCTTGCTGAATGTAAAACAGAAACTTTTTTGAATATTAATACAAGTGTAGACAGAGATTCTAAGTTCCATTCAATTTGCGTTATGTGTTTCCTCTGTGTTTCCATTTCCCCGAATTTCCTTCTATAGTTCTTGAAGAGTGAATGATTATAATTCAATACTACATCTATTGTGATCATAATATATCATAAGTTCATTCAGTAACAACTTTTCCTTTGTTATTACTGTGAGTAAAACAAGACCTGTGACATGTGTGAATTACTGCATTTTTATCTCCTTTCAAGGGTGCATCTTCTACTTTTCTTCTACTGCAAATAAGGTGAGACTTATCTTTAATTGATACATAACTTTGTTTTAACAGTTTTGTAAATCATTTCTACACCATTTGACATTATAATTGCGACTCAGATAATGAGATACAACCTCTGTTCTGTCTCATCATTATTTTCATTTAAAGATTATTTCTCAGAAAATTGAAGGTAGAAAAGCGCACTCATAAAAATACTTCATTTAAAATATTTGATGCCTAACATTATCTTTTGAGCCTTAGAATCAATCTCGGGAACAACAGAAACTACTGATAGTAATCCATATATCAAAATTAAAGAAAAAAATATGATTTTTGTAGTGGTATATGTGGATGATATAATCTTTGGAAGTAATCTAAATATACTAAGAAAACAGTTTTCCACAGAAATGTAGAAAGAGTTTGAGATGTCTATGAAAGGTGAACTAACTTCCTTCTTAGGTTTACAAGTTTCTCAAACAAAAAAAGGCATATTCATATGCCAAAATAAATATGTCAAAGAAATGCTCAAGAAATTCCAAATGGAAGACTGCAAACCAATGAGCACTCTTATGGTCATAGGATGCAAATTGAGCTTAGATTATGATTCACCAAAAGTAGACCAGACTATGTATAGATCTATGATTGGAATTATGCTCTATGCAACAACAATGAGACCTGACACAATGCAGGTTATAGGACTAGTGGGCAGGTTCCAATCCGCACCTAAAGAAACTCACTTAAAAGCAGTAAAAAGGATATTCATGTATTTACAAGCTACCTTATACTTTGGATAATGGTATCCAAAAAAAAAAAGAGTTTACTTTGAATGCATATATTGATGCAGATTGGGTAGGTAGTATAGATGACATAAAAAGCACCAGTGGAGGAGCATTCTTCCTAGGAAAGTTTTTGGTGGCATGGATAAGTAAGAAACAAACATCTATATCACTATCCACAATAGAAGCAAAATACATTGTTGCTTTATCTTCCTGCACACAAGTAATTTGGATGAAACAAACCCTAGAATATTTACAAGTGAAATATGATCATCCAATCACTATCAACTATGATAACATTAGTGCTATAAGTATCTCTAAGAATCATGTTCTAAAACCAAACATATCCCAATCAAATATCATTTCCTCAGGGATCAGGTTACTCGAAAATTGGTGAAAGTGGAGTATGTAGACACAAAAGAACAAATTGCACAATTTTTTACAAAACCTTACCCAGAAGTACATTTGAAAATCTTAGACATAAATTAGGATTAATATCCATCCCTAATTGAACTATAAAAGCTTCAACAGTGAAGCACAAAGACAAGGGGAGCATCACCTCAAGGGGAGCATAATCTCAGGGGGAGCAAAGAAAGATCCCTTCTGTCATTGTCAAAGGGGGAGGACAAGTAGTAAAATTCAAGCTATACAACTCAAAAAGAGGGATAATATAGCGTTGAACAATTTTATTGTGTTGTCATCAATGCCAAAGCGAGATATTGTTGGAAGTTTCGTTGTCATTGATGACAACAGTGCACAGAACAAAAACTCAAATAATTAGCACTACATCACACAAGATGCAAGCTTAGGATAAATAGCGTTGCATCGTGCAAAGATTGCATAGGACACAAGCTCAGAGAAATAGTGTTGCATTCCATAGAGATCGTGCAGGAGACAAGCTCAGATAAATAGTGTTGCATCATGCAGAGATCACATAGGACACAAGATCAGGAGAAATAGTGTTGCATCGCACAAGACGCAAACTCAACAAAAATAGCGCTGCATCACATAGGATGTAAACTCAGGAGAAATAGTGTTGCATCGCACAAGACACAAGCTCATGCAAAATAACATTGCATCATGTAGAAAATGCACAGAATGAAAGCTCAACAGAAATAGTGTTGCATCGCGCAGAGATCGAGTCATTGAACAATATTCTAGATCAATGGTGATGTATGTACCACGCTCTGTCCATCTAACCTATTGCGCACGAAATGGAAGTAGTATTAAAACCAAATTGTTGAAAGTCCCACGGTGCATTACGAAAAACCATTGGTGGTAAGTGGTAATGTAACCCACAGTTGTCGGTCAACACACTTGGTAACCTTCTTGGTAGGTTTGTCTCGTCATTTTGGACAAACAAAACTCCACAAATTCTGAGATATGAGAGGAACAGCCCCATTATGACAAGTTTTGAGATATGAGAGGCACAACCCCATTGCAACAAGTTTTGAAGATATGAGAGGCGTAGCCCCATTGTGACAAGTTCATAGACATGAGAGGTGCAGCCTCATTGCGACAAGTTTTGAGACACTAGAGGTGTAGCTCCATTGCGACAATTTTTGAAGATACGAGAGGTGCAGCCCCATTGTGACAAGTTCTAAGACATGATAGGCACAACCCCATTGGAATAAGTTTCAAGACACTAAAGGCACATCCCCATTGCAAAACGTTTCAAGACACGAGAGGCACAACCCCATTGCGACATATTCCAAGACACTAAAAGTGTAGCCCCATTGCAACAAGTTTTGAGACACAAGAGGCACAACCCCATTGCGACTTAAGCCACGATTCTAAGTCAAATGGCCTAGAAATGGGTTGAAGGAAGCACCTAGGTGCCCAAGATAATCAGACATGGAAATAAATGATCAAGATTTAATCATGCTTATGATCCAACGATGGTTGAGTTTGAACAAAACTAGATCTCTGTGTAATTATGAAAGTGGCATTATTAGTCATTTTTTGAAGGGGTTCTTAGATCGATCATTCCATAAGGAATATTGACATAAGAAATAACTAAAACTTAAATAATTTAAAGGGTATTTGAAGTTAATTCAAGTTAATTTCAAAAACAATCTATTGTTAATGAAGAGGCACATTGATTCATTGAAGAGACACAATGGTTCAATGATGCACACAATTTGGTAAGATATATAAACCCATCAAAATGAAGAATGAATGTGTGGCTCAGGGAGATATTTGAGTATATTTTACTAGAAGAAGATTCATAGGAATAAATTTCAGAGACAAATTATGCAGTCAGGGTGGAAGGGAGGAGCTAGGAAGGATTGTAGTCCTCTTCAAATAGAAGCCTAAAATAGCTAGGGGGTCGATGCCTCCTTTCAAGTTGGTTCTTGAAGAATTCAAGGGGTTGGAGCCTCCTTTCAATTTGGTGCTTGAAGAAGCAGGGAGTTGCAGCTTCCTTGAGTAGGTGCTCAAAAAAGGGATTTATGTCTCCTAGATTTGGTGCTCTAAAAAGGATTGGTGTCCTTGAAAATCACAACTTTTTGTTATACAGACAATGTAATTCTTATTAATGATAAATAATTAATTATTTTTAAAATCATTGTTAATTTATTGTTGTTGTTGAATTTTTTTAAAAGGAACTACTAATTGGATATAAGGTAATATTGATTCACCCCCCCCTCTCAGTATTTCCAACATTCTCTATTTTGAACTGGGGATCATTGCATGAACTCCTTCGATGTGACCCATAAGACATATTGGGAAATACTACGGGTGAACTAGACATCGAGTTGAGAACTTCGTTGGGTGTGAATCAATGTCTATCTACGAAACAACTCCATTGTGAACCAGACTAGTTCTTATCAAGTGTTTCCATCCCTGGATTCTGGGTATGCATGTGGGAGTTCTTGGAATGTTCGAATTTTATGACTAAGGGGACCTGGATAAATAGTCTCACCCAATGGTTGTCTATTTCCATTAGTTAAATATTGTGATGAATTAGAAACATTGCACGAAAGCTCTCTCTGCAGCTTTCCAGACAGGTTGAAGCACTCCACCTTCAACTTTATCAACATCATATGATTTAGTTGTTGAATCATTTAGGTATCCATTGATTGTATATTAATTTCCACATCAAATAATGGTGTTGATATAGAAACATATTCTACTTCTCATGGGAACTTTGGGACTCCAAATGAATCAGGTTGTTTGAATTTGATTTCGTCTAAATACTTTGAAACTTTACACACCATCCCTAGAAAAGTCTCAGAATATTAAAACAACTATAGTTGCGTTAAATCCCATTTTTCCTCTGATTTGCAGCGTAGCGATGGATTTTGGACATGGTTTTTAATGGTGATTTTTTCATATTAAAATTAAAGGGAAAGTGTGAATGTAAACAAAAGAGATATGATTAAAATCAGAAAAATATGGTGCCCTCATGCCATCTTACCTTATCCATGCCCCACCTTCAATTCAAACTTTTTTGATATGACTTTTACACTCTCCCCCTTTTGAAATGTTTCATAAAAAACCATTTATCATAATAATGTATGCATCATGTCTAGCATCAAACTTTGTAGAAGGGATCGACTCTTGAAATGTTTTTTTAACACCAACTTGAATCAATTGATTATATTTCTCTCAATATAATGGAACTGAACACCATACCATTATTATTAGAATTTATGTAACACACCCACGGTGGGGACTCAAGTTTTCTCTCTTCTTAGGAGAATCAATACCCTCATTCAGGGTCTCTATTCCATTCTGCTCTTCTAGAGTTTTCCAGCCATGATCTCCATGCTTTGAAACGAGCTCAGAGCTGGAAAATATCCTCTCCCAAGTTCTTCAGGTTATTTCATCCCCCTATATTTTCATATGACTGTGGGCTATGACCAGACGCCAAGACAACATGTGCCAAGACAACCACCACTCAAATCCTCCAAAGTGGAAAACCTACGAAGTTCATGATCCGACATCGCATGTCCTCAGGGATTTTGATGACCCTGATTTACTTCAGGACTTCAGCGTTCAAAAGTTTCAAACATTCCTACATCTTTTTCCTTCGAAGTACTCCATACCTGGAGTTACAGATCGAGCACCACACATCCCTCATGATCAATGGTTATGATATTCTTTGGGACTTCGGCGTTCGGGAGTTCTGAGCACTCCACCTATTTTTCCTCCGAAGTACTCCATACCCAAAGTTCCAGATCAAGCGCCGCACATCCATCTAAATCAACGGCTCAGATCCACTTCAGGACTTCAGTGTTCGGGAGTCTCGGACACTCACAACACCTTTTCTCCCAGAGTGTTTTCTTCCGAAGTTAAGGATGGTGTGTTGCACATCCCTCTCATTCGACCATGGGGATCCACTTCGGGCGTCCCTCTACTCCGTGTTGCTTTCTCCCCGCTTTCTAAGTACGCGATATGTTGACGAGTGTCTCCCACAGATTGATGATTATAAATTAATTCGGCTCTTCGGGCTTTGGGAGTTTCAACCTCTCCCCACTTGATTTCTCTTGTAGTGATTTCACCCAAATTCGATGATCTATCGACGCGTGTCTCTCTCAAATCGACGATCATGATTTACTTCGGGAGTTCTCAACTCATGTGACCCCACTTTCCTCTGAAGTGGCTATCTCCTGAAATGGAATATTTGTTGACATATGTCCTCAGCTGATGGATGGCTCAGATGAACTCCGACTCTCCAGCCTTCAGGAGTTCTTGTTCAAAACATCCCCTTTTCTCCCGAAGTGATTTCACCTAAAGTGTAGGATCTAACGACACATGTCCCTTTGGCTTGGAAGACTCAGATCTGCTTCGGCTCTTCGGCTCATAACTCCCGTTCAAGGGTCCTTTGGATCCCAATGTGTGCCACTTCGAGAAGGACACCTGGAAACCTCGTCACTCAATGCATGGGCTCCCACAGGATCTTGACGTTGATACTTTCATCCCCACGATTGAACAGTCGTGAGGGATCCCAAAGGTTCCTTATATCCACGACCCACATCAACTTCGGGACATCAAGACTTCGGGGGTTTTGGTGCTACCAAACCTGTGTCCTCCCAAAGTCGTCAATGCTGGACTAACTATATCATAGATCCGATGGTCGAGATAGTTCCTGGGCATCCTCATATCTACGACCCAAATTAACTTTGGGACTTCGAGGGGTTTCACCTCCTGTGCAACGAATATGCTCGATTCTCTGGACCTGTGAAGTTCGAAGGGTTCTAAGGGTTAACACCCGCATTATTTCTCTCGATTCGAAAATCGTGAATAACTTTGGCTTCTCCTGAACTAATATCATCCATTCATCTTCCAAACGAAAGGATCTCTCCTTTTGGGACTTAAGTCTCGCTATCCTACTTGAGATTTTCCAACTCCTTAAGTACCTAGGTAATTTGTGTTAATTCTCCTGAATTTAATGCTTACATAAATCCTCTGTGCACCTCTTTCGCTCATCTATCAACTCTAGAACTAAAGGGGTTCTCTATCCCTGCATGCCTCGCATAGGTTCTATGCACACATGCACTACCTCTCCTGAGATTTGACCGATCCCTTCCTTCAGAACAATTGGGAGTGTCGGCATGCACACATGAGGTTATACCCAAAGTCAACAAATTCACAGTTCATTTATTTTAACTTGAGCCACCACAGGGCTCAGGCATTTACGTGTACAGGCCAGAGAATTTCTTATTTTCTTAAATACACAATTAGGTAGAATTGAAGGATACAGTATAAATCATTAAGCAACATATCCATCCCTGCAACATTCATAGGATATCCAACTTTAATTCACATTAACCACTTAAATACACAAGATATGTGATTACTTATCTATTACAAGTGGTAGCCAACTAACTGACTGTGGGTGTTTGTCCTTCCACCCAACCATAGGCTCAGAGTCATTCATTCTTAGCACTCTGTCCACCCCCATGTCAAGCCATGATATCACCAGGGAATTTATGCCAATTCTCATCAATTCTTTCTCTTTCACACCTTCTGCGAGTTTTATCAGATGCTTCCTCAGCATCAAGCTCATGGCCTTCTTCTCATTTTTTGTTCTTTGCATACTCTCATAGATCTCTCTCTATCTGTCACAGCCTTGACAAGGTTTTCAGATGCTTTCTCTGCATCAAGCTCGTGTCCCTCTACTCATTCTTTGCCATAATGTTTTTCGCATTCTCCACTCTCCTCTTTACATTCTCTCGCATTCCTTGCATGCACATCCCTCCTATCATGTTCCTTCTGTCAGAAGAAAACTCGGGTCAACCTGGTCTACTAGACCTAGTGGTACTTCGGGCTAACATTCTGCAGCTAGACTATGCTTCCATTCATGGGGGTGGTTGATAATTCAACCACTGTTCCTTTATTCATTAACTGATTTCTCTCCTTGGGATCCAAAGGAGTTTTATTAACCTCATCAAATGGAAATTTGGGGTTATTTGATATAATGAACCCTCTCTTATAGTTTTCACATTCTTTCCTCTAGTGATATCATGGCTAGTAATTTAAAGGATTCACCCCCACAGTCATTTATTGGTAACCCAAACAATAATACATTTACATTGTTCCCATGCCACAACATGGTAACCCTAATAAATGATTAATTACAAGTTGGGGGAAATAGGGGTGTTACAATCCCCCCCACCTTAAAAGGAACATCATCCTCGATGTTCTTTCTCATTAACACCTGTCATGCTTTTCTAATTCATCCACTTCAGAAGTCTTGACCTTCTTTCTCGGTCAGGTCCTTTTTCAGACCCTTAATCTTTGTCACCTGCTTTCAATAATTATTAGACAACAAGACATTAATCATAGTCTCATGCAGAAACATTTTAGTGTTGCATAAAAAAAATTAGGAAAATTTCATAATCTAGCACAATAATTATCTGCGTAGTTTGTGGGTTTGTATCCACATGGTTGTCTTGTTATCCAGGCTCAATGGTTTTCCTTGACATACCCATTGTGTGCATGATCCCAATAGTTTACAAGAAATATCAGAGTCTCCTCTTCCTTGCGTTCACTCACCCTCCAGGCCTAGGCTCATGTATCCCCTTCTCTGTTATATAATTCTTCAGGCGATCCATCTTGCCTTGCCAAGGTTTTCTCACACAAGAAGAAATATCCATCATGTGCATGATCCCAATCAATAATTTACAAGAACTATCAAGGTCTCATCTTCCTTTCGGTCACTCACCCTCCAGGCCCAGGCTCAGGCATCCCCTTCTCTGCTATACAGTTCCTCAGGTGATCCATCTTTCCTTGCCAAGGTTTTCTCGCACAGGAATAATTCCAGAGACTTTATCGAGCCTTATAGTTGAGGCGTCCCTCCATATTGTGTTACCTCAACACAACATATTCTAGGAGATCATGGCTTACCACAGGGTTCTCATGGCTCAACAGTAGACATTTTTCATGCTTTTATAGCTTGAAAACCTTCATCTGTCATTTATGGACAGATATTTTCTTCTCACCCATATCACAGGCATACAAAAATTCATGAGACATCATCATAAATTTTAAATTCAAAATTTTCTTGTAAATCTGTCACCCCCAGATTTCCAAATTCCACATTTTGTTTTCATATTTGTTCCACACAGGAACCAGATTCATAATTATGAGACTTTCCTTCCCATAGTAGTTTGGCTCAGCAGACAATTGGTATTCCTTATGGGCTTACAATGCTTCCATATCCAAGACCCCTTTGCTTCCTTCACTTTAAACTTCAATCAGCCAAACAAATTGTTAGTTTCCCATGCACATATATTTTCATTGCACCTTTATAACATCCTCACAAACAATTCTTAAATTGTGCATGCTAACAGTCAAATCACTTTTATCTATTCGATGATACAAGAAAAAGGAATTTTCATTCCTTACACATGCATCAGTTTAGTATATCAACTTTTCAAAATGAAATTCAGATACCAATTGAATTTAATGAATGTGCCAACATTCGTGGCCACATTCATACCCAATGCACCCTTGCATCGATTTCAGGTTATCACTTTTCAGGTTAGGCACTCTTGCCAAGGTGTGTTTGAATTCAACTAACTTATTAACATATGGACTCTTTGTCCATATTTATTATTTTAGCAGAACCATATTTTCTGCTTTGAATCGATCACATCCCTAATATCGTCATTCATGAAACTCCAAGTTTCACATGAATGCCTTTAAGCATTCCTTTGACATCCATATAATGTACTCAAAATTTTCGGAAGGTCCTCCTTCCTCAATGGAGGGTTCATTGTCTTCCCTTCATGCAAACATGCACTTCCTTGAAGCAATTCCATGCAATGTGCTAGCTATGAGCACCTTTATTCCCATAGAACCAGTCCTCACGACCACAGTCTAAGGCAGAGTGTTAAACTCTATCTTCCTTGACTGGCCCAAAGGAAATTCGTTTTCTCTCCATGCGACCGAGAGTTGTGACCTTAGCTTTATTATTTTCAGGCGCTATCCCTTCGGTTCCCATGTCCAAGCGCTATGATCCTGGCTAAACCCCTTGTCTGCAAATTGACGGTGTAGATCTATTTTTCCTCAGATCCAATGACTGCAAGGGATTGCGGAACCTCAACTAGATCGTGATTTAATTCTCCTTCGGACCTTCTCAATGAATATGGGTCATCCGATCTACGATCGGATCCCAAACTCAAAACAACACTATATTGAATTTAAATTATGGGTACAGGTCTCGACATTAACCCGTGTGCATATGCAATCTCCGCAATGATCACGGGTCATCAATCATAGCCCTTAATCGATTTTAACCACATGATTTCCAGATAATAATAATGCTAACACATAAGTGTTTTATTGAGAATTTAGATTTAGAACAGAGCTTCGATGTGCTAAATTCAACCACAAAACTCAATCATAGTATGAGTTTTACACGACATTAACGCATGGGTTCCTTGCAGATTCGCCCACCGATTGTTCACAGATCGACAGTTTCCAACGATTTTGAAATCCCAATATGCTCACTCTTTATCAGAGAATTGAATCTCTGCAAATTCAAAAATTTCTCATCCAACTCTTTTAATCGTGGTTGTTGATTCTCTGTCCCGATGAGATCAACGACGTTGGTTGATTGTTGGTCGTGCATTAGCACGTCTATTAATTCCACCTTCACGCTCCACAATGATCCCTGATCGTCGATATAATTGAACGACTGGTGTTTGTTTCGTTAACTCCAGTGGATAGTGAATTCGATTCAACGACTGTGATCGGTCTTCCCTCCGATGAGTGGCTCGCATTCATCTCCTCTGTCAAGTTCTTGAGTATCTTGATTTGATCAAGGTTTTCTTCCTGAATCATACTCTACTTGGGTATTTGAGGCATACATATTCCTTTTCTTAATCATGGCTTCAAACAAACCTATTCAATCAAACGTACTCATTTATTCATTCATTAGTCTTCTATTCACTACATGATGCTTTCAAAAATGTAATCCAGGATTCTTGTAGCTCACTACTTAGTTCTCAACAGTTATTAAGTTTGTGACTCTGACCTCCTGACTGAGTTTTCACATGGTTATTCCACAAGAAACTCCCTCGGCATGCAACTTCCTTATTGCATGTCCATCACTATCTGTGATGGCCTCAGCCTTGAGTTAGCTTTAATTGTTTACCAAATATTCCCTAAGGAATATAAACATGTATCATTGACATCCACCCAAATTATGTATCCATACATATTCTGGTTTTGTTAACTTACATCCATGATGTACTTAACCATATGCATAATCAAAAGTCTGTGTGTAGCCGCCATGGGTATATTTCATAGCCTACATATATCTCTATTCTAAAATTAGTCAACTCATGATTGTTCAAACTCATTCTTATGTGATCCTCAAGGAATAATCATTTGCATATTATCCTGAAAACAGACCATCCTTGCTCATTTACTCTTTCATTTATTTATACTCATCTTTCCTGAGAGAATGGAGCGCTTTCCCCTTAAGCTATCACTCAAAATAGAACTTTCACGACTCTTCAAAAATGGAGTCAACCATGCATCCATGGTATTCACTTAATCTTGGCAAGTGCAATTATTGCCTTCCATATCACTCATCAAGGCAACCATACTGTGCCTTTAGTATACATATATGCTTACATCATACACGTGCATCACTTTCATGTTTAATATCATTCATACCTAACCGGTATTACTATTAGGATTCATATCAAGAAGTTTCACAATGCATTAAATCCATGCATTCAAGCATAAACACACAAAACCTAACCAAACATTCATCATGCAAGCTCATTGTTTGCACCCTTTCCATGGCATGCATGCACATGGGCATCTTAGACTTCCAGATCCTCCTCCAAGGATATTGTTGCCATTTTTATGAAAATCCGCATAGGGATACTCAACACTAAGTTTCCCTCTCAGTTGAGAGCTTGCAGTCATTCACATGATATCCACATGGAAGTTGAATCAAACATAGTCATAACTAGGTTCCCTTTTCATACGATAACAACTAGCAGGAAAACACCCTTGTCTCAACCTCCCTGGAAAATTACCCAACTTATAAATACAATCTGGGCAATTATAACCATGCCCAAGGTAACAGAATCAACCAAAATAGCTTCCAACTATATCTATATGGCTACCATCCACCATTGGATGTCAATCTGACCCATTGGCTTCTAGAAGTGCCCTAACACTTCCTTTACCACATACAGGACCAACATTTAGTCAACCATTTTATCTTAATTTTAACAATTTAATGTCTATTACCATTTGGACTATTCCCTTAAAGCCCAAAATCAATTTTGAATTATGTTACTTACTAAGTATCCTAGTTTAGAAATCCAGAGTACCTTTAGGTCAAGATCGGTCTTGACCATTACACCTAGAATCCCTCCTTATGTTTAGCACAGACAGGGACAGAGGCCAGTCTCCTCCTCCCACAATAAATCTGGCAAATTAGTTTCCTATCCACCAAGAAAGGGAGGTTGTGGTGATTTGTCACTCAATCACTCTATATTTCTACAACTTTGTTTATCATCTTGATTAGAAAAACCATGTCCAACAATTCATGTACCCAGAAACAAAATTTGTTTCTCTGTCCACTTTGAAACTCGAGAGCTGTGCATGCTCTCCCTTTTTAGGGAATGGTCACCAAACTCATTCCTCTGATCGTGAGGAGTTATACGCCTATACTAGATTTAACCCTTCATTAAAGAAGTAATCATTACTGCTACGGATCCTGTCCATCCGTTCACATTGCTATTTTAGTTTAAATATGAGTGTTCTTCAGCATAATCCCATTCCTGTAGGATTGACTATCATTTCCCAAGAAATGCTAGGCTTCCTTTGTCATAGACTAGTATGATTCAATATTGCTGTGTAAAATCCCAACTATATTTTAAATCTGCATTCTTCTACTCAAGGAACTTATGCAGATGATTTATGTTTGGCAGTAACATTCTCCACAGGCTCATCTTAGCCTTGGTAACTAAATTTTATGACTGTACAATTGCACAGTGAAGTCAACTTCTTTATTTGGGAATATTAGCAACATACAATGCCAATTTCCAAAACATCTATCAATAGTAAAGGATTGCATTCCTCTCTTTAGTAGGGGTTTTTTACACCTCTTAGGAACACAGTAAGATAGGGTGTCACCCCTTAAATTCCTCCAGAAATATTTTCATACGAATCGTGCATGAGCCCAAGCAGGCTAAGTGTTGTAACCAAGCTCTAATACCAATTTGTAACACACCCATGGTGGGGACTCAAATTTTCTCTCTTCTTAGGAGAATCAATACCCTCATTCGATGTCTCTATTCCATTATGCTCTTCCAGATCTTTCCATCCACGATCTCCATGCTCTGAAACAATCTTAGAGCTCA
>ML825257.1:104609-119268 GCA_009831015.1 Picea engelmannii | reverse complement strand
TGTGGAGCCTGATTATCTTCCTGATTCAGAGGTCCTTTCTTTCAGTCGTGTTTATACCCCATGAAGTATTTACACCCTAGAAGTATGTACACTCTTCCATGTGGGGGAGTGTAGAGGGGGGGTACCACCTCTGCGGGGTCCAAGGGGGCTATCCCCTCGGCTGGGGGGTCTGGGGGCAAGCAGGCCCCCAGCGGGGTTTCGAGGGCGAAGCCCTTGAATGAAAAATTGCCTTGTAAATGTATATTGTAATTTCATTGTAAATATAGAACGTTCATTATAAGGTCACAGATCTAACGGTAGAGATTATGTTAGGGTTTTTTTCCCTAGAAGGCAACCCTCTTTTATGAGGGAAATGTATTACAGCTATGGTTGATGGCGAATATTGTATTCTGAGAGATGATATTGTGAGAGAAAGAAGAGGAAGTTATGACGGGTTTTGCTGTAGGTTGTATCCCTTCAGTTCCTGGATAATAATAAAGGAAGGACCTGACAATTTCTCTAGTGGACGTAGCCCGCACTAGGTGAACCACGTAAATCTGTGTCTCTCTTGTATTATGTATCTTCTGTGTTTTGTTTCTACATTTGTTTTATTTTATTTCTCTGCGGTCCTATTTTTATAACATTTACTTTCGGTTTCATAAAAAATTACATGCTTGCTTACAAAAAAAATTCGTTGGAAAAAAGTCGGTACCCTTTCTTCTCATCAGAATACCCAATCATTGTGCACTTCAAGCTTCTTGATTCAAGCTTAGTTCATTTTTATTTCGAAACTAAGGCATAACATACTGATCCAAAAACTCTAAGATGTTTAAATCAAGGTTTGAAACCAAACCATGCTTCATAAGGTGTGATTCCGTCCAAAGAAGCAGTTGGAGATATGTTCATTAAGTAGATAGTTGTATGGATTGCTTCTGCCCAATATGTAGAACTTAACTTTTTAAATCTTAACATGGATCTGGCCATTCCTAACAAGGTGCGATTCATTCTTTCTACGACTCCATTTTTTTTAGGAGTGTAGAAATTTGTAAGATGTCTTCTTATCCCATTGTCTGTGCAATAAGTTTTGAATTCATTAGAAGTGAATTCCCCTCCATTATTTGTCCTAAGAGTGCCTATATTTTATTTAACTTTGTTTTCAACAAGTTGACAAAATATCTTAAACTTATCAAATACTTATGACTTTTGCTTCAAGAAGTAAACCCAAGTTAATCTACTAAAATCATCAATGAAGAGAAAAAAATATTTGGAACCACCTAAAGAAGTTTCTAGTGGTCCACAAACATCACTGTGAACTATTTGCAACCGCCTATTTGCATGCCATGAACTTGTTGGAAAACTCTCTTGACTTTGTTTTCCATAAATGCATGCTTCACATTTTGAATTTTCTTTTTTGAAAGTTGGAAGTCCCTTAACCATCCCTTTTTTTTGCAATTGAGAGAGACTTTCAAAGTTGAGATGTCCATATCTCACATGCCACAATCTTATAGGTGAAACACCTGTACTTATTGTTCCTACAAAGACTGAATGCCTTCAAATAACTGTCCCTTTCATCCTTAACAGTTTTCCATCTTCATAACCTATCATCATTGTTTTCATATTCTATTTGACTGAATTAATCTTAACTAAGCCATCTTCCATAATCATCTGATGTCCTACTTGTCGAATCGTGACTAAAGACAACAAAGTCATTTTAAAGGTTGGTACATACCATACATTTGAAATCATTGTTTCTCCAATATCAGGTAAATAAAATTAACTACACCTTTTCCATAAGGAGTATGTTTGGTATTATCTGCAAGAAAGACATAATTAAGATGGAATTGTTGAAAATTCCAAAAGAAGGCACGTCTGAAAGTCATGTGTTGAGATGCTCCTAAATCTAAAATCCAAGCATCTTCATAATCACTTTGAAAATTGGTTGAAATCTGTAATGTTGAAGATGAGGTAAAGACATATTCTGAACCATCATCATTTCGATCACTTGAAAACTGTGTTGTGTTTTGATGAAACTTGGATATTTTATCAATGGAAGTTCGACAATCTTCTTCATAATGACCAACTTTGTTACATCTTCTACAAACAATTTGACTTAAATCTCTTCCTTTGCCTGAATTTTGTCCTCTGCCTCTACTTTGACCTCTGTGTGGAGTTTGTCCTCTGCCTTGATTGTTTCCTTGAAAATAGTCCTTGCCTTGATTATTTCCTCTTCCTTGAAAATACCCCCTGCCTTGACTATTTCCTTTGCCTTGAAAATAACCTTTGTCTTGACTGTTTCCTCTTCCTTGAAAATTTCTCTTGTCTAAAAAATGGTTTTCTCTACTTTGGCTTCAACCACGACCTTGTACAAAATATCCTCTTCCTCTGCTTCTAGAACTATCACTTCAAGATTTACTTGTGCTGGCTTTTGTGAAGAAAACATCTTCCCCAACTTGCTTTTTCTTTCCAAAAGTTTTGTTGTGTTGAGATAACATTTCACTTAGTTACTTGTAAGCTTATCTAACTTGCCAGTTACTTGTAAAGTTTCCAAAAAATGTGTATAGGAAGAAGGAAATCCAACAATTAAAATTATGGTCATGAAACTATCATCTACTGCTTGAAAACTAACATTTAGTATTTCCTGCTTAATGTTCTTAAGTCTGGAAATATATTCATGTACATCACCTCCTTCAGTCAATTTCTGTTGGAGCAATTTTAATTGAAGATCAAATTTCTTTGATTCAAGCCGAGTATCAAATAAATTCTTAAAAACTTTCAAAGCAGACCATGCATCAATAGTATTTTCAATGTGAACATACATCTCATCATTAACTGGAGATTTAATGAGTACCTCCCATTTTAACTAATCTTTACTCACTGATAAATCAGAAATCGTATTTTAAATTTCGTAATGGAGTAAACTAATCCTTTGGCGAAGGATTTTTCCATCGATGGAGAAGTACCCACAATTTTCTTACTATGGATAGATAGTTTATGCTGCAATTAATTTGATTGTGAAAGGAATAATATGCTCTTGAATTTTGCCAGGAATTAATTTGACAATTTACATGAGCAGGCATTATCGAATTCAGATAATTAAATTATTTAATTCAGACAATTTATCTCCGGTGATTACATTATCTAAATCAGACAATTTACCTCCAGAGGATTTGAATTTTGCAAAAACAGTTTGTCGGAGTCCAATGGGGCATGAAATAATTTGCAGAAATAAAATATAAAATTTATTTTCCCTTTTAAAAAATTGAACAATAACTGACCAATTTACTGACGGAGTATGCACCCACGTTTTTCCTTTGCATGTAGCGTTGGGATCTCTTCCTCTGATCAGATAATCTCCTCTTCAATTTAGCTGCATTACTGGAGCTTTGATACCAAAATAATGGCATAAGTGTCCTCAGACACACACTTTTATTAAATAGGAAAAGAAATTACATATGAGAATTTGCAAGAGTTCACACTCGAACAACTCAACACTCTTCCAATGAGATATATATAAGCTAAATTCCCTAACAAACTCTAGATATGGATCACTTATTAAATAAACAAGTGTCCATTTACAATAAATGATATCTTAACAATCTTTTAACTATACTCCAAATTTAGAGCCTAGGATACGACACCTTTCTAAAGTCATATCTTTTACAACAATACTCTATTTCTAAAAGTCTCCATTTATTAATCAAATGTTCTAGATTATTAATTTAATATTATAAATTAATAATCATTTTATTCTAACTTTTTAAACTATGATATTTTTATTTTTGGATCATCTAACAAGAATTGATCTAATTATTTTTTCTGACTCAAGAAAAAAAAATTCCATTTAGCTCTAGGAATTTTTTTTTATTTATTTTTTTTATTTTTTTATGATCAATAATTTTTCCATTAGTTCATCTCGGATTCCTAATAAACAGAGAAGATCTGTTGGATCTCAGGTATTTTATTGAACCAATCGGGTCCTAAGACTTACCCAACATCTACAATTGCACGGAAGAGACTATTCATCCCAAAGGGGTTTGTGGAAAATTTTGGGAAAATGCAAGAAACTTCTGATTTATCTCTCCAAGAGGGATAAACTTCATTACGATGATTTAATCAATCAATTGGGTATTTGTGAGCTAAAAACCTGTCAATTCCAAATTTTTCAATTCCAATCCAATTTTGAGAGATCCTGGATCCTAATTAGTCATTCTTTTGTTCTCATTTATAAAACGAACCGGAGAGGGGTGACATATGACCATGCTTGTTGAAAGACCCCCTGATGGTAAGTATGGGTCCTCATTATACATCGATACATCATGTTCTTCGACTTATTTCTAGATGGTAAATATGTTATTGACTGTGAACATCTATCAGATTATTTACATAGGGAGGGATGGGATCAAATTGTTTAGAACCAAATAATAATCCAATATCTCCCCTATGTAACAAAATGGGATTATTTAGTTGTATGTTCGCAGAGGCAATAATGGAAAATTCTCCAAAAAGATCGATCGAAAAATATGTATCCCGAAGGGATAACTATAGTAGAGTGATTATGCTAGAGGTAGAAAAGGTCACTTTTATTTTTAGTGAATTTGATCATGAGTTGGAATATTGGAAATTATCATGCACATAATGAATCCACCTGGATATATATTTTGTCTCTCTAGTAAGTATGATGATAAATATCATTTTTTTTCTGATCTTATAATGAAAGGATCATTAGATAATGGAAAATAAAAAAAAAACTCAATAGAAATTTTATATCTAAGAAGACAAAGGTATTGTAAGGACCCCTCTATTATGACTAGGAAAGCGAAGCACAAAAGGTTTTTTTTTTTTGAATTAGGAAATTAACATCAACAATAAAATTCATATCAACACATAATCTATGACATCATAAGTATAAGCATTACTAGCTACTCATCATTGAAATCAATAATGACGCAACCAATACAGTAACATATAGGATAGCGACGCATAAACATAAATAGTGATGCAACTCAGCACATCACAATCAACTTGAAGAAATTCAAAAAAAAGGATCAATCAGATATTGAATATTAAAATGAATACCCGCCCAACCTACCCTGCAACGTTAGGACCTCCAGAAAACATAAGCATCACTCAAGCTTAGGATTCTTCCAATTGATTTTTACAATTTAAGGTCTCAAGGCTGGCGACTGTTCTGAGGAACAAGGAGGTGTCTACATCCCACTAACACAATCAAGTCGAAATACAACTAGCTCAATCAATCAACATCATTATTGTTCATGGCACAAGAGAATTTAATTACTAAATCAATCATATAACAACATAATTTAAGGCGCAAGTGTAATCAACTTTATTTTTTTCATGGCACAGAAGAAAACATCTATTTTACTTCAAGGCACGTGATTAATCAACCATTGAATTCAACAATAATCAACATTAATTCAAGGTGCGTGCGTGATCCAAATTATGAATTTAACATAAACCAACATCATTCAATGCGCGTAATTAATCTATTCACTTAGGAAATCATACATCAACATAGTTTAGTGGCGAAATAGAATCTAAGAATTAAAACGATCGTGAACAATCCCTTATTTCTCTACAAGTATTCATGTAGGACCTCCACGAGTAATGGGTAGTACTAGTTAGATGTATCTCATCCATATTGGTCATAATGACAAACATAAATAAGATGGCTCCAAGAATGGAAACTAACTACATTATTGTGCCAACAAATAAGGCAATAAATAAGGTAAAAACAAGGCAATTAAATCATCGGGATGATAATAGGTCTTCAAGGTTTATGACTATTTAGATGTCTAATTGAAAACCATTGTTATAATGTAAATACAACTTTAATTAAATAAGAAAATAAGCATAAAGAAGTTAGGCTATATTTACTTTCCATATTTAAAAGAAAAGAACTATAAATAAGATGTTTCCAAATACAACACTAGTCAAGGCCCAAGATAGACCATCCAAATTTTAGATCAACCAAAATACTTACAATGGACCCATAATGATAATATTTAAAAATATTACTATTACATAATTTCAACTTTTGGGTATTCATTTTCTATGGGATCCATGGATTTCATTCCAACATGAACTTAAAGTTGTCATTTTGTAATGGAACAATTGTTTGCATTCCAGAGTTCAAATAGAGAATGTATGTATTATGTAATTCATGTAAATATAATGCTATGGTGACTTTGTCCAAAAAGGTGTTGATTTTCAGGTTTAAAGTATAATAATACAAAAGATGGATATATAATTACTATTTAATTGTGATGATAAAGACCAAAACCAAAATATGGTTCTCAATGTTGTGAAGTATGACAAGAAAATGATACCTATCTTTATTACTCTGTCTGTGGATTCTAGAATGGATATATGGTACCATGTAATTCAACTCGTTCATGTAAATACAATTCTATGATGATTTTCACTAAATAATTATGGCTTTTCATCTCGATTAAAACTTTACAATGTAATGATGAATAATTAATTATGATTTAATTATAATGATAATATCAAAATATAATTCTCATCGACGAACCTACAAATAAGCAAATGGTACCTTATCTTTAATACTTTGTTTTCGTAAGCAGTGTAAGCATTCGTATTTTTAAAATTCATTGGAAAAAGCAAGGTCGCAGGTACAGGTGTCTCCACCCAATAGGGAATAAATCTGAGGCAAGAAATGAATCTGAGGCAGCAAATGTAGCGAATGCACCAGTAAAAATGCAGAGAAAACAATAAGACACAAGGTGTTCCCCCTCCCCAAACACATAGAGCGTCCTTAAGGAAAAAACACAAAGGAAATCAGGGTAAAATGAAGAGGATTAAGCTTCTGTAAAACACCGATGATTACTCTCAAACACACAGAGGTAACTTTGGTAAATACACCGAGGAATTAAGAGAAAATTGTTGGGTGATTGCTCAAAAATTGTTGGGTGATTTCTCAAAAATTGTTGGGTGATATTGCTCAAAAACACAGAGGTATTAAGAGAAAAATTGTTGGGTGATATTTCTAAAAAATGCAGAGGTATTAAGGGAAAAATCACTGGGTGATTTGCTAAAAAATTGTTGGGTGATATTGCTAAAAAATGCAGAGGTATTAAGAGCAAAATCATTGGGTGATTTGCTCAAAAATCGTTGGGTGGTATTGCTAAAAAACGCAGAGGTATTAAGAGAAAAATCATTGGGTGATTTGCTAAAACATTGTTGGGTGATATTTCTAAGAACCAAAGAGGTATTAAGAGAAAAATCGTTGGGTGAATTGCTAAGAAATCGTTGGGTGGTATTGGTAAAAAAACGCAGAGGTATTAAGAGAAAAATCATTGGGTGATTTGCTCAAAAATTGTTGGGTGATATTGCTAAAAAAACACATAGGTATTAAGAGAAAAATCGTTGGGTGATTTGTTTTAAAATGCAGAGGTTAGGAGAAATCCCAACTCTGGAAAGTTACACCACAATAAAAATGCAGAGAAAAAGGAGAGAGATATTTGTTGGGTAATGAAACAAATCACAGAGAACTACGGTGAAATTTGCTGAGCAAATGAATGAAGACACAAAGCCTTGATTCCTCAAATAAAAATGCAGAGATCTGATGTATAAATTCGCTTGGCAATGAAGGAAATAAAACGCAATATTACCAATGTTGAGCAATTCGTACAAGAAAAAAAAATGCTAGAGTTAAAAAAAACTTAGAGAATCCAAGAAGAAAGGAGTTGGGCTAATGCACCAACGCCAGGCAAATTCCCCAAGGAGAAACACAAAGAATTAACTTGCAAACGCAGAGGGTTTTACTGGTAAAAACACAGAGAATTAATAAATCATAGAGGATGCAAATGTTATAAAGTTGCATAAGAAGAATTCAACAGTCACACAGCTTCGTAAGTCCATCAATCAACAGAATAATTCTAAAAACCATACATACAACAAAAACTTGATACAATTCAAACTCAAATGAAAATACAATGACCGACGAAGATAGGCTTGATGAAGATCCTTGGAAACTGGTATTCCCTTCCCTTGTCTGCTTGCTAACCATTGAGACTTTACCGGTACCTCCCAGCCAATGCTAGGGGTACTCTTCTTCCCCCTTATCCCCCCGAGCCACAAAGGGGCCACACACAAACCCAACCAAAATCCTCTAGCTCCCAACTCACCTCACAAGGTAGAGCCACCACTCTCTCTCTCAAGTTGGGTATCCAAACTCTCACAAGTAAAACCAGTCAGAATTTATGTAGCATAACCTTACTCATAACCAATGTGATCCTTTTCTCCTCTCAACCATTTGTTTTATATAATTTCCTTAGTGACACCTTTCCATTTGCACATTTAATTCATTTTAAAAAAAATGATTAGGAATTATTCCCCCCATACACTTTTCACTTGTTCCCTTAATTGCACAAGTAAATCCATAATTTAATTTAATTAAAAGTCAATTTCCCTCACCCATCCTAAAAGTGCTCCTAAAATCACTCCTAGTTGTCCCTTTATTCCCTTTATTCCCTTTATTCCCAATTAATGACTGATGCCTTTCTAAAATTGAGTTGAGTTAAAATAGGAATGTTCTCTAGTTAGACTAGAGTCTAGATTCCTTTCTATGCATACCCATTCCTTTAGCTTTATTCCATTTTACCTTAAATTCCAATTTGGTAATTACTTGCACAAGTGTAATAAATCACTCTTTTAGATTTATTTTTATTTTCATTGATTCTTAAATTGATTTATTTCATCCCCTCATTATTTAATTAAAAATTTTAGTTTTTAGTCTTCTCACTAACTTAGACTTAGGCTTAGTTAAATTTTTATTTGCAAAACCTTGGACCATTAGGGATTATGATTAATAAATTCATTCTTAAATTAATTAATTCTACAGTGCTCAAGATTTTACAAGGTTTAACATTCGCTCAAAGTTTTCTAAGCCACCTTGATTCTTTGACTCATTTTTTTTAAAATTTTGCGGTGTGCCCTTCAAGACGCACTCCGTTCTCCAAGGGTGCCACTCGCCTTTGATTCATATTTTAAATTTTGCGACGTGCCCTTCAAGACGCACTCTATGCTCCAAGGTTTCCACTCAACTTTGATTCAAATTTTAAATTTCACGACGTGCGCTTCAAGACACACTCTGTGCTCCAAGGGTGCCACTCGCCTTTGACTGGTTTTGGTAGTTGTCCAACCCTGGAGTCAACACTCCATTCAAGTGACCTTGTGAGAGACTAAGGTATTCTAAGGAATAAGGACCCTGCCTTATTATGTGCCCTTTAGAATATTCATGAGCGACTGTCTCAATCTTCCCTCACGACATCGTGGATATCTCGAACTAGGTAATCGTTAACCTACAATTCGAGCCACGGTGAGAGTGCTAGTAGGTTGTTTCAGGGATGCTGCCACACCTCTCCCTCAATATCTGGTTTCTATGCATGGACCCTTTACTCCTTATGTGAGTCATATTAGCAAGAAATCTTCAGCCTGCATCCATCAATGAAACATTGTCAATGATCCATAAACAACATCATAATATACCCAATCATATGTCACATATGCATAAAGGAAATACTCAAACCAATACAATCCACTCATTGACTCGATTCAGAGTCCAAGGAGGTCCATTGATGCCATTGACATCCTCAATATGTCAAGTGTCTTGCACACTTAGGGGAAACCCGTCAATAGCATATGTCAATGCATAGATATCAAATAACATAACATGATAATCCATCAACATTATCATAAGAATCGATAAGCGAAACAAAAAACATATATTAAAACCGGATCACTTGCACACAAGTGTCCTCAAAGAATAAGTCGATAACATGTGCTTACAAGAGAGGGATGTTATAGGTATAAGGAGTTCATCTATTATGCTAGAGCATGCCCTTATTCGAGTTTGAGGTGTTTTCTTCATTATCTATTGGTATTTATCTAGGTACGAGTTAGACCATGGTTATAGAACTTATGTTTCGCCAATATTACATGCAGTCGATTCAAATCCAATATCATTTTCGGATTATCTTAGAATATAGTAGGCGAGTAAGGGGGGATATCTTATCGATCTTTGTTAAAGCTATTGCAGCCATCAAAGAAACTATTTCATCAACTACTGACATTGTAACATACAATCAACTCGTATTGATCAATTTCATTTGTCGAAATGGTGATAGAGTATTGTATATATGATCTATAGATTATGAATCGGTATATTTATTCCTATCCAAAAAGATGATGGGTATATCTCAAAAGATGTATCTATTGTTAAGGTTTAATATATTAATAGTTTTCTTTTCAATTCACTAGATAACCATAGCATAGATAGGATCACTGAGAAATACACAATCACAAGAGACACATCATTTATCCTGGGAAACCCTCATGGGGGAGAAAACCCAGCAAAAACTTCCTTAATATAGATAGCCAATACAATGCCAAGAGAATAAACCAAACAATACAGAAAGTCCTCTCCCAAGTATGCGCCTCTCTCTCTTTTCCTTCTTCTCCAACTGCAGCTCCAAAATTGCGCTCTGATGAACAAGTGAGTGAGTGAGCAAATGAGGCGTTGGCCTCTCTTATTTATACAATCTGGCAGGTGTTGAATTGAGGTGTGTTTTCCCTGGCAGGAACAACTTCTCATTCTGGGTGGTTATAACCACTTTAATATATTATTGGGGTCAACTTCTCATTTAGCCTATTACAATTAGGGTTTGACCAATCTACAAAAGGGGGTTTGGTCATTTACAATACCCGACATGATCGATCCACAAAATGGGATTGATCTAATGAATAATACATCAATAATAAATAGAATACTCTTTGCAGTTACAATATTTCAACACTCCCCCTTAACAATAAGGTTATTCTACAAGAGCATCAGGCGAGAGAGAGGGCAACATCATCAACAACATCTTGGAACACTGACTAGCATATCTATAAATCATCGAAATTTTTTCTCATCATCAATATCATCATTCATGGTAGGGAGATGGAATGGAATCATCATCCTCATCAACATGAGGCTAAGGTAACATCATCAACATCTTCAGCATGAGCATAAAGTAACATCATCATCTTCGGTATGAAAAATGAAATAACATCATCATCATCTTTTTCAGCAAGAAGCTGAAGTGGCATCATCATCATCATCTTCAGCAAGAAGTTGAAGTGGCATCATCATCATCATCTTCATCAATAAGATGAAGTGGCATCATTATCATCATCTTCAACAAGAGGTTGAAGTGGCATCATCATCATCATCTTCAACAAGAGGTTGAAGTGACATCATCATCATCAACTGCATCAACATGGATTAGTATAACACTAATGCATCATCATCAACTGCATCAACATGGATTAGTATAACACTAATGCATCATCATCATCAATAAAAGCACTAGGCCGATACAACATCAACACCAACAATATCACATCACAAAGGCTGGAGCATCATCAACAACAACAACATCATAGCATGAAGGTTGGAGCATCATCAACATCAGCACTAGGCTGAGAGTCTTCAACATGAGGCTGGCATCATAGCACGAAGCTGGCTGCACAATATCATCAACACAAAGTTGGCATCACAACACAAAGTTGGCATCACAACACGAAGCTCGCATCACAACAAGAGGTTGGCATGTCATCAGGACGATTTTGGCATCACATCAGTTAAGCTGACACATCATCAGCACGCGGTTGGCACCACAGCAATTAAGTTGGCACATAATCATAGCAATTAAGCTAGCACATCATCACAACAATTAATTTGGCAGATCATTAGCACAAGGCTGGCATCACAATAGTTAAGATGGCACATCATCACAGAAATTAAATTGGCACATCATCACAGCAATTAAGTTGGCACATCATCACAACAATTAAGTTGGCACATCATCACAACAATTAAGTTGGCACATCATCACAGCAACTAAGCTGGCACATCATCAAAACAATTAAGTTGTCACATCATCACAACAATTAAGCAGGCACATCATCACATCAATTAAGCTAGCACATCATCACATACAACTCTGGTTATCACAGAGGATCATGGTGGATTCCATATCTAGATCAAATAGATCTATCAACAACATCTAAATCCATGCGGCTTCACAACTTGCAGAACATGCAACAATGTATTCTTCTTCTGTCGTGCTTGGAGAAATGTTGAATTGCTTCCTACTCTGCCATGAGATCATGGTTGACCTCAGACTGAAACAACATCCTGAAGTGCTCTTTCTAGCAGAAACACTTCCATCTCAATCTGAATCGGTGTAACCACTCAATCTAAAGTCATGATCTCTAGTATAATAGAGACCGAAATCCAACATACCCTTAAGGTATCTCATCATATGTTTTGCAACAACGATGTGAACATGTATGGGTTCTACCAGATACTAACTCAAGGAAAAACATATATCTAGCCTGGTATTCGTCAGATACATCACTTAACCAATAATTTGTCTGTATAGAGTAGCATCAACCAATTATGACGAGGTATCTACCAGGAGCTTCAACTTTGTTTCCATGGGTGTGTACATGGATTTGCATTTCAACATGTCAAACCTCTTCATTTTAACTGCATACTTCCCTTGGTTAAGGAAGATCTTCTCTGTGTTCTACCAAACTTCAATACCTAAGAGATAATGTTAGGTCTTCCATCAAACTCTGTAGCGAGCTTCTTCTATAATCTGTGATGAGATTTTCTTCATCTTGTCAAGAATACATCATCTACATATAGTATTAACATCATTGGCTCATCATTCATAACCTTGAGATAAAGGTTAGAATCAACTTTACTCTTGGTAAATCCCAAGCTCGTCAGGAAACTGTTAATTATTCCATACCAAGCTCTAGGAGCTTGCTTCAACACGTACATAGTTTCCTTCAACTGGCAGACATAAGTCTTTCTATCTTCTATCTTCAAATAAAATTTTCTCATTACATTGTACCAATATGGTACACTTTCTCAACTACAACTCAATTTGCACAATCATGTGCTAGCTCTATGTGTTATTTGCAAATCACTATCTGTCTCATTGCTAGAGAGTATGTCCTCTTCTCTTCCTGCAACTGTTCCTTATGGAACTGGGACTCTGCACCTGCACCTACTCTAAATTTGAGAATGGTTTCTCCATTCTCACTATGACTGCTGAAATCTGGGAGTAACTCTTCTACTCCATCATGGAAACAACTTCATCTGAAACTGAGAGTGGCTCAATAAATGATACTGAAGATAGCTCTTCTTCTTTCATGGAGGTAACACTATCTTTCATTGTAGTCATGTCTCCATGACCAACTAATGTAATGCACCAACTGCCACTCAATTTTAAATATGGGGATTTCCCTGCATCTCATACTATATATGAATCATGGTTGTTATGGTTGTCTTCATAAATACTGGAACTATTTCTTCAATAAGTGTCTTGTCATAGTCTTCTCCCTCTTGCTGGGAGAATCCTCTGGACACACATCAGGATTTGTACATCTACAACATTCTTGATCTATACAGATCAATCTTGGAAGTCAATATTGACTTCTCTTCTAGTCTCACGGAAGAATCCATATCCTAGTCTTTCTGACTGGCTTCCTTCTCTGTTACTGAAACAAGGGAATCTTCCCAAGAGATTTCATATCTTCTAAAAGTTTCTGAAGCTACGATCTAGTCTTCTCATGGCATCTGTCTCCCAGTCTTGGAAGTTTTCTCTTCATATGATCCTTTATGAGATCAGGCTTACTCTCGATTTCTTCTAAGTCTACAAGGACTTCATCATCTCTTACAGGGTATACTTGGTGTTGAATACCAATTCTAAATATGAAAAGTTGAGTTAGATTTCAAGCGAGTTCTGCTTCCAGTCAAGGTGGCTCCATTACCCTTTGAACAATTCTATTGTGAGTTATTGTTCTAATGTTCGGTCATCTTTGGAGCCTTCTACTCACAATAAATTTTCATATGAGATACTTTGAATCTCAAAAGATAGCTTCTTCTTTATCTTTTTTGGTACATGAGTGTATATGGTCATGTACATAGTTTGCTTCACGTCTCATCTAATATGTTTCCTTTTGCAACCTTCACTATAGCTTCCTCAAGGTTATCACTTGTGACCTGAAACAAGGTCAACAAAAAAAAAATCATGAATAATACTCTTTTGATAATAGTAGATAACAATAGCATGAATAATCATCACAGTATCTCTTTTAGAGCTATCACTTGTGATATGTCTGGGGTAGAGATCAAAAGTAAGAAATAGAATATGAAATGAGGTCAACACTCTTATAGTGTTGTGATCAAACATTCTCCATGGAAACCTGGAACTAACACAAGAGGTTTCTCCTAGAGGAGATGTTAGTTGTATTAGGCAAATGATTACGTTAAGCATTTATCTCAATATGCTCACATGCTACCAAGTATAATACTTTTCAAGGATTGTTATCTTAACTATAGTGTTTACTTGTAATGGGGTAGTTATCAACTTGTCATGTGCAACTTTGAATATTATCAACTTAATTAATCAAACCTGGAACTGTTAATTTTTCAAAATCCCACCCAGTTTCAGTCTCGCTGATTTTTCAGTCAAATTTAAATGCTAAATTCAGTTTCAGCACTGTTTCAGCATATGCTACAGCCTGGTGTTTCAGCATCTGCTCACAGCGGTGTTTCAGCATCAGCATATGCTACAGC
>ML825257.1:65934-98574 GCA_009831015.1 Picea engelmannii | reverse complement strand
GTTCTTGGCATCTCACCAAGAACCTCTTGGCATCTCACCAAGAGTCTCTTGCTCTCTCAACAAGACTGTTGCTGCTTTCTCTTGGCATCTCACCAAGATTTCTGCAACTTCCCTGTTCTTGGCATCTCACCAAGAACCTCTTGGCATCTCACCAAGAGTCTCTTGCTTCTTTATTTCACTCAAGAATGGGTGCGCCCATTTGCCTTAATCAACTTCATGAGGGAAGGTGAGGAGTTTTCTAATCTAATGGTTGAGATTAGATCAGATGGGTGGCTGAGATTTGGTGTCTCTTCACTCACCCTCACTTTAATCATAAAGTTATCTTTTAATTTGCATCTCACAAATTAATTTGACTAAGACCCATATTCGGCAATTTCTCCCCCTTAGGGCCTAGGGAAGAGAAACACTTGCCTTGGTACATAATTTAACAGGAACCTAGAGTCTTGTCCTCAAGAATGAGTGTGTGTTGCTTTTCTTCCAACTGTCCTTCACTCAAGATGACAAGTGCTTTCTTCAACTTGTCCTTTGTACTAAGACAATATGCTATCTTCACAGAAGGTTGGGTTAGAGAATAAACTCTATGATCTCAAATTTAATCCATCTAATACCTTGGCTTTAATTTTGACCAAAGGTTAGTATGATGATCATAGCTTCAACATGCAATCTAGATCAAAATAATGTCATAACAAATAGATGCATATCAGAATAATCAAACCTGGGTTGCATTATTCCTCTGAATGTGTTGGATCTTGAGATCCTTCTGGATCTATGGCAAGATATCCCTTCTGAAAATACCCTTTAAAGCTTAAAAATCTAAATATATGTGGGTACATACCTCAAATAGAATTTGCAGGTAGTGGCACCATCTGGTAGCAGCGATAATAATTACCAACTCTTAAAAAATTTCAAGGGTGATTGCAACTGGTACTATAGTTGATACTTCAACTAATACTGCAACTACAATTGATACTGCAACTGATTTTGAGACTGCAATTGCAACTGCAACTTAGGGTTTTATGAGGAAACCCTAATTTTTCAAACTTCAAATTTTGAAATTATGATCCAGTGGATAGGTGCGCTGAGCTAAGGCGGGTAAGTTGGTGCAGTCAGATTTATGAAAATCCAAATTTTACCCCTTCAAACTTGACCAACATATTTATGGACTGGTGCTTCTGGTTTTCTGGTACTTCTGGTGTTCTGGTACTTCTGGTACTTTTGGTTTTCTGGTGCTTTTGGTTTTTTGGTGCTTCTGGTTTTCTAGTACTTCTGGTACCGATTGTTACCCATGATTTTGGTCGTCATGATGATGTATTGATGATGGTGTATTCAGGCTCTTCATTAGAACTTTTTCCTGAGAAAAGTTACCTTCATCTCTTTCCAGAAATCACATTTTTTAGGACTATTCACAGGCTACTAGTATATTTGCCTGCGAGAATGCATGATTCTCGCAGGCTTCCTTAATCCAGGGTGTGATAAGTTCGCACTGTGTTGAATTGCTAGGGTGTGAACTCTTTCTAAAGCAAGGAAAAAGATGAATTCTCGATGCTTCTAGAAGGGAATCTTCTAGAAGGATGAGATGGAATTCGAATGGTTATCCTAGTATTGGATTCCCTGATATTTTGGGATCATTCTTATCCAAGTAACTAATTCATTATCTCCTATATATTGAGGGAATTCTCATGGAAAAGGTTAAGCAAGAAAAGACAAGCAAGATTCATTGGAGAATTAGTGAAATAATTGTGTGAAGGACTGATGCTACAACAACTAGGAGACTCCGACAAGTTCATCCAAAGGAGTTGATCTTCTTCATGCAAGTGAGCAAGTGTGTGTGTCGGAGCCAAGGGCCATTGAAATGAAGTTTGCGACATCAAGGCTCAGGTTGTAATCTTTACTTTCCATTAATATGATAGAGTAATATGTCCCTTTCCCATAAAGCTAAGTCCACTTTATTGTATAACTCCTTGATCATATACATAGATTGACTGTTGAATAGATTGTGCTTTCTTCACTTTGGTTGGTTTGTGTTGTCTTGATCTTGGCTACACAAGAGCACTGGAGCGAAGCGGGAGAAACAAAGATCAAAGGAAGCGATAATAAGGTATGTTCTTTGTTCTTGCCTCCTATTTAATTCAATAGTTGAAATCTAGGGAAAGAGTCATGTTTTGTCTTGATTTGTTCTAGATCCAGGTGGATTTAGGGAGATCGGTTTGTGTCTGCACTTATGGAATTATCCAATAACAAAATTGGTGACTCCACTGGGGAACAATCCATTTTATTTGTGGCTTTTGGTATTTTTCTGTGGCCATTTTCTCTGGCTTCACTTTTATCCTATCCTATCAATCTCTGAGTCTTCAGGATATCCTGATAGACCCTCTGGGTCCAGAGGCCTTTTAAAATTTTGCTTCATTTTCCAAAAATTTAACTAGTTTCAGAGGTTCTCAAATCCACAGAGTTCACACTCTGCTTTTAGGATTCAGTGTGAGTTTCTCGCACCTTGCTCAAGGTCCACCTGCGAGAATGCCTAATTCTCGCACTGTGTAATACTACCAGCCTGTGAACTCATCTTTTCAAATTTTTGGATTTGAGTTTTGGCATCTTCAACTGCCCAGATCAGTTTAAGTGCCTCATAAGAGTTTCTTGGACCATTGATTGGTGTCTTTCTTGTCTTCGTTTTCATGCATGAACAGTCTTAGGGTTTCAAAGGCTCTTCTTGTCATTTTTGGCTTGGCTTTCATTTCTTAACTTTTCTTGGCAAAACCATTCTCTCTGATTTCAGAATCTGAGTGTGTTTGATTAGTTAAGAACCAGTGATTGGTTGAAAGTTGAGTTTTTATTGGTCTTTTTCATTTGCTTATTGTTTGAAAGATCATTTTCCTTATTCAATTGAAAAGACTAGTTTGGGTTTCTTTGTCTTAACAAAGTTCATTACTACTTTTAGTGAAATTTTTGAAACAAAAAGATTTAATGTCTTGCTTTATATTAGATTGGGGGCATCCTTGCATTTGAAGTAGAGAAATTGCATGATTCTTGGCATTTTTTTATCTTAAATTATGAAAATTTTTCCCTCTCATGGCCGGGGGGGGCATGAATCGTGCATTGGTGTTCAGTACCATTTTTCTCCTTTCTTGCTAATCTTGATATTGATGATTTTTAAGATTTTGGGACATTGTGCATCTAGGAATGATAAATGTTTTCTCCTTCTTGTAGCATAGATTTCATCAAAATGAAAAGATTGCATCTTCATATATTTGCATAATTTTCAAGTCGGTCAAAACACCATATTGTCCACACCATATTCCTTTTGAGTAACAACAGCCATAAAATAAAGTGCTTATAAAAATTGATTAGACATTTTTATCTTTTCTGGTAGCAAACCTACATTAGATTAGTCGTAGGGATTTGGAATAGGTGTGAAAGATAACTTTCCAAAGTTGCAAACAAACATAGTATCTTGTGTTAGGGAGTGTTAAATTCCATTTTGCAACATCTTGTCCCAGGAATCCCTTCTCACACAAGGGTCAAGCACGAGGTCGCATTGATATTGGCAGAGTTACTCACCCTGCTTTGTTGATATTAGTGTAGAGATTGCACGTATTACGGGGATCACTCGGAGGTATACCCACAATGATGAGTGGAATCCTTTTGAGTTGATTTCGGGCTAGATACCCTACCCTTGCGTGTGGATCGGACTGTCAATTGTCCCCCTAGGATTTATTGTTGTTGGTGGTAACCTTAGGGGCCTATCTTTCCAGGTTCTTACACGAGGTGACTGTGAAGGGGAAAGTCTTCACGGTACCTGGAATTGACGTTGACCAAACTCACCCGGGCTTGTTGGAGGGTATACCCACGATTATGTGTGGGAGCTTGCACCAGGGTGTAAGTCCGTTAAGAAGGTCGTCAACGTAACTTTTCCACCCACTCTATCTCAGCCCCTTCTTACTTTGTCCCGCGACGTTGGATTTCATCACCAACTAGTGTGCTCATTGTGAGAAGGTTTTGTTTGTTTGCTTGCTTCCTAGATTTTTAGCGTGTGCTGTTTGTTTTCCCTAGAAGACTCTAGGTTGGATTTATTTAATGGCGTCAGTTCCCAGAATGACCAATGAAGGAACCCCTAGTCCAGGGGAACCTTTTATTTTTCCTTCCTATGGAAACATCAGTCCTCCTCACATCGCTACTTTGAGCCTTCCAGGTCTCACTATTGGATTACCGGTATGGTTGTTTTCAACTCAGGTAATCCCGAATGCAGTAAGTGCTTCAGTCACAAGCACTTCCCCCCAAGAGCATCAACCTCATGTTGATCCTTCACCTACTTCACTAGTAAGGTCTTCTTCGCCTTCTTCGCTTGCAATGTCGCCTTCCATTTCATCTTCTTCATTGGGTGAAAGTTTTGAAGCTAGTAACCCAGTGAATAAGAAGAAGAAGAAAAGAAAGATTAAGAAGAAGAAAGATAAGAGAGGGTCAAAACCTCCAACCATTGTCAAACATGTTGGAAAACAACCAGTTACTGTTAATCGTGCCAGGAGTGTTGATGATGTCAAGATCACCCAAAAAACCTGTAAGCCCAAGTACCCTTGTAGGCTTTGTAAAGGTAGCCATCTTCTTAAGGAATGTCCTGGTCTATCCAAGGTTATAGAAGCATGGTCTACACATCCTTTCCAACCCATGTCGTTAGCCTCTGAACAACATGCTGATGACTTCTTGTCGACTAGTCATGATACGGTTGGGAAGAAGAAAAGTAGAGTCAAGTTCCCGTGTATGTTATGCAAAGGGAGTCATCTCACTCACCTTTGTCCTCATATGGAAAAAACCTCAAAATTCGTAGAATACATGACTGTTTCACGGCTTCAATGTCCAGCTGCTTATCGCAAGCTTACTCTTGACCCCCCTGTAGTTGATGGAATGATTACTCCGGTCCCTTCACCGGTCAATCAGGTTGATCATGTTGTCAATCTGGTCACATCCTTAGTTGAACCAGTTGATAAAGTGCTTGATCCGATACCATCCTCGGTCAATCCTACTCTCCCCTTAGAGAGTGAAATTAAAGTGGTCGATCCGTTGCCATCTGTTGACCCCATTCCCTCCTTGGAGAATGAAACTCAAGTGGTTGATCTGATCTCTCCATTGGTCGATCCTACTCTCCTGCTAGAGAGTAAACCTGATACTGCCCATGTTTTTCTCATTGATACATAATCTCTCGTGCTGAGGGGTATTCCTCCTTCTCCCATAGGATCCCCTCCAAGTAATGAGACCATCCATTTTGATTGGGGTGTGCTAACTGGACCTTGTCTTCCCTCTTACATTCCTCTCTAGATTACATTATAGGTTTGTGGTCGAGACGTTCCCCAAACGTTGATAGATGAAGGTTCATCTGTTAGTATTTTGTCCTCTATTGCTTGGCAAGCTTTGGGTTGTCCTCCCCTTGCATCGGTTATGCAGAATCTGTTATCTTTTAACAAAAGAACTAGTCAACCTTTAGGGACCCTTCCTCAGTTTCCTGTAACTTTGGGAGGGAAAACTGTCTTTATTGATGTCATGGTAGTCCATGACCCCTTGGATTTCTCTTTACTCCTTGGGCGAGATTATGTCTATGCCATGGAAGCTATTGTGTCTACTCTTTTTCGTGTGATATCTTTCCCTCACGATGGATGAGTTGTCACTATTGATCAACTTTCATTCATTGACCCCACCTGGATTGCCTCCCTGAATGGTTCTTATATGCAGACAGTAGCACCCCTGCCACAGGTCAATTATGTGGCATTGTCACCCATGGTTTCAACTTCTGATGACTTAGATCCAGTAGTTGACATGGTAATCTCTTCGATAGGTTTGTTAGAAGATGATCTATTTACTCCTGTCGCGACCCTCGACATGGTGTCCTTCCAGAGTGTGTTTCTTCGGTCAAATGAAGACCTCTTGGAAGCCATGACCGAGTTTTGTCACTTGACATGGTGTCATTCCGGAGCCTTGTCCTCTTGGAATCCATGATCAAGAAGATTCTGAGGATAGTTTTTGCGTCTCTGAGGCAACCTCGTTAAAAAATGAAACAGAGGTCTTTGAGCATAGTTTTCTAATTTCAAGCTCGTTAAAAAATGAAACCACACGAGGATAGTTTTTTCATCTTTGTAGCAACCTCGTTAAAAAATGAAACAGAGGTTACGAGCATAGTTCTTGTTTCTATGTCAAGCTCGTTAAAAAATGAAATAGTTTTCCCCCTCTCTATTTGAGTCAAGTCCTTCATCTAGTATTTGAAGCTTCATTTCATTCTCCTTTGCAGTTGGATGAAATGAAGTTTGGGGGGCATTTTCCTCGGCCTCTGGACTTCATGCTGAAGTAGAGCCGCTAGTTTCTTAAGATGGGGGCTAAGTACCAACCATCCATGTGTTATGTGTTGGGAAGTTGCAAGCATAGTTTTCTATGGTTCAAGCTTGTGTAAAAATGAAACCACTTACCTCAAGCATAGTTTCCTCTGGTTCAATCTTGTGTAAAAATGAAACGAGGTCCAAGCATAGTTTTGTTTTGTTTTAAATCTTACGTAAAAATGAAAACAATCCCGAGCTTAGTCTTTGTTCTTTCTCATGCTCGTAAATACATGAGAATAAGTTATCGAGCTTAGTCTTTGTTCTTTCTCATGCTCGTAAATACATGAGAATAAGTGATGCAGGAGCATCGCTCACTCATCAAGCGAGCCAGCGCGTGGAGTAGGAAAAGACAGCTGGACAAGCCAACAAACTCCTTTTTTTTGAATTTTACCTTGATATTTGTTGCGCCAAGCATTAATGAGTTAATGTAATGAAGCGCACTTGTATTGTATTATAGATAGGAAGGCATTTATTAGATTTAATGTTGTTAGATAGGAATTTATTGTAGATTTGATAGTTTCAGATTTCGAGAGGGCAAACAGAATATAGGCACCCTCCTTTGTATTATTGTATCATTCTCGCATCCAGAAGAGAAGAGCAGAGCAGAGAACTTGTGTAGAACACCCATGTACATATTGGATTAATAGAAGAGTCTTTGATTCAACTTCATGGTTTGTGTTGTGTCTCTGTGTTGATATTATGCTCATGGATGTTTATTTTCCTTGTATGCATTTACTTTTGAATATGTTGTGCATGTGATTTCAGAGGTTTCCTGAAGTCTAAGAGAGAAGAGAATGAGTTTCAATTGTTTCTCTGTCTGAGCTAGGAGATTCCTGCATAGAGTGCAGTTGAATTCATCCACATAGAGTAAATTGATGAGGCTAGACAGTTAAACTCTTATTCTCATTTGCCCAGAGTTAAATTTGGTTATCAGAACCGTGCAGGAGATGTTCAGGCTGAATTTGAAGTCTCAGTGGGAAGTCTGAGCAAGGGAAGGTAGAGACCGCTGTTGCTGTAGGCGCACAGAGTCTGGAAGACTCAACACTTCGAGAGTTGTTGAGGTCGAGCATCAGTGTGTGCGCAGAAATCTCTGAAGGAGTCAGAGAAATCAAGCTTAGGAGGGATAGTTTCCACCGTGAAGACCTTGGGAACAGACCCAGGAGAAGTTCCAAATTGGAAGGAGCTTTAGAACAGAGAAATCTCCAAGAAGGAGAATTGACGGACATGGTTCGCAGAAGGAACTCGCGAAATCCCGCCAATCGTTGGATCGTGGAGAAGCTGCGTGGGAGTTAACTCATAGACACAGGAAGAATCAAAGCCCATCGGGGTTCGGCATTCGACGTTTGACGAGGTGAGGCACAGACTCGTTGAAATCACGAGTCGCGAATTCCCGAATTAACCAGAGCCATTGATTTCCACGGGACAGGTGGCACAAGATCCCGGAAGGTCGGGATTCGACGTTCGGGGTTTTCGACATCAAGGAACACTTGCATCATGGTTTCGCGATCCGAAAAATCCTGAAGGTGATGTGGCAGCGTGGGAGCGAGTGGAGTCCAGGTGGCATTGTATCGGGAAATCGATACCTCGGTACTAGGGGTTTGGAAAGTCAAGTTGTTGACATCGCGAGTGGCGATATCCCGATAGGGAAAATCTCGATGAGTGGAAAGCGTTGACTATTGACTATCGAGGTTCGAGAGTTGGAGTTGCACGAGAACATGCATATAGGGCTCACGATATCGCGAGACCCGAAATCCTGAGAAGTGAAAAGGGGAAATCGCAGGAGTGTTACTGTGGGTAGTGAAAATCCCGAGAGGAGTAGAGGGGCAATCTAGCTCTTCGGGTCCGTGAAACGAACAAGGTCCTGGTGAGCGCGGGTTGGATCGTGAGGGTCGCGGACTTGCACCAGAGTGGTATCAGAGCGGGAGAAGAGTTCTCTTTGTTCTGGTAATAGAGAGAAGCAGATTTTGTAATGCCGCCCCGAAGAGAAAGGCAGTCACCTGATCGAGAAGACAGGGATGCCCGAAGAAGAGGTAGGCCGACAGGGAATCCAGAGATGGAGCGCCATATGAGAGATCTCCGAGCAAGGCTTGAGGAGATGGAGACTGCACAGAGACGTGGAGCTGGTGCAGTGGAGTTCAGTGATTTCAAGGTGGAAGAGGAAGCTGGACACGATGCAGAAGAGTTCTTAGCAGAGGATGCATCAACGGAGCGACTGATAAGAGCTATCACTAGGATGAGCTCAAAGACAAAGATGGACATTCCCGTCTATGAGGGGAGTCTAAATGTAGAAGAGTTGCTGGATTGGATCCGAGCACTCGACACCTATTTCGATTATGAGGATATCGAAGAGGACAAGAAAGTAAGGCATGATGTTACTAAGTTAAAAGGACATGCAGCCTTATGGTGGGATGAGTTGCAGGCTGATAGGCGCTGCAAAGGAAAACAGAAAATTAAAAGCTGGGACAGGATGATCGTGAAGATGATGGAGAAATTCATCTTGAGGGATTACCAGACCACTCTGTTCAGGAAAATGTAGAACCTGAGACAGAAGCTGATGACAGTGAAGGAGTACACCGAGGAATTTTATAGGCTCAACATCAGAGAAGGTCATCGAGAGAGTGATGACGAAAAGGTGGCGAGGTATCTGAATGGGCTAAGATATGATATTCAGGATGAATTAAGCGTGGTTACCATCCGAACAGTTGAGGATGTGTACCAGATGGATCTGAAAGCCGAAGAGAAGCTGAGCCACAAGCAAGGTCAGTGAGGGTGAGGGAGGAGTCAGCCCAGAGGCAAGGCAATTTCCCAAGATAGAACTCAGAATCCCAAGGAGGAATGGAAGAGACCTCAGGGAAATATTGAGCGAGATGGAACCTCACAACCAAGGTAGAAATATGTTGAATCGAGGAGGCAACATATAGAGAAAGGAGGCGGTTATGCTGATGCCAACATAATTCCTCGTACCAGAGGCAGAGGAAGAGGCCGAGGAGGAGTTATCACATGTTTTACATGTGGAAAAGACAGACACAAAGCCGTGGATTGTCTAGATAGGAAGATGGATAGAGGAGAAGCTCACATCACTGAGGCGCAGAGGCGTGATGATGAGGATGAAGACATCGGAAGTGGGAAGTCACTGACGGTACACAAAGTTCTCTTGACACTTGAGAAAGAGGTGGAGGACACATCTCAGAGAACCAGACTATTCAGAACGACTTGCAAGACCAAGGGCTGGAAATGCAAGGTCATCGTGGACAGCAGAAGCACTGATAATCTCGTTTCAACTGAGATGGTGGAAAAGCTAGAGCTGGAAACAACCAATCACCCGAGTCCATACAAAGTGTCATGGCTGCAGAAAGGACACCAAGTAAGTGTTACGAAACAATTCTTGGTTGAATTTAAAATGGGTGAATATAGGAATAAAATTCTGTGTGATGTCATTCCCATGGACGTATGTCATGTATTATTGGGTAGACCATGGTAGTATGACAAAAATGTGGTTCATGATGGGAGAATGAACACATACACCTTGGAGAAGGATGGGAAAACACACACATTGCTTTTGATAAAGGATAAGGAAGTGAAGCCAGAAGTAGACAACACCATACTTCTCATGAGTGGGAAGGAGCTTCTCACAGAGATGGAAAAGAATGAAGATCCACAATTCTTTGTTGTCAGGAAGACGAGAATTGTCCTGACAAGCACAAGAGTGGACGACTTACCAGACGAGATTCAGGAACTGCTGGAAGAGTTCACTGATATCATCGTGGATGAACTACCTCGTTCGTTGCCACCGATGCAGAGTGTGAGTCATCACATCGACCTCATACCCAGAGCCATCTTACCGAATAAAGTTGCATACAGGTTGACACCCCAGGAGAATGAGGAGGTCAAAAGGCAGGTACAGGATTTGCTGGATAAAGGACTGGTTAGGGAGAGTCTAAGTCCGTGTGCTGTTCCGATAGTACTAAGTCCGAAGAAGGATGGAGGCTGGAGAATGTGTACAGACTCCAGAGCGATCAATAAAATCACCATCAGGTACAGATTTCCACTGCCGAGAATGGATGATCTGATGGATTGCCTAAGTGGGGAAAATTATTTTTCGAAAATTGATCTCAAGAGAGGATATCACCAGATCCAGATGAGAGAAGGAGATGAATGGAAGACAAAATTCAAAACAAATGAGGGTTTGTACGAATGGTTGGTCATGCCGTTTGGTTTGAAAAACGCACTGAGCACATTCATGAGGCTAATGAATGAAGTCCTACGTGAATTCATTGGCAAATTTGTGGTCGTGTATCTGGATGACATATTGATTTTCAGCAAGACCAAAGCTGAACATTTAAATCATTTGGCTATCGTGATGAGAAAACTGCAGCAGGAGAAGCTGCTGATCAATTTGAAGAAATGTTCATTCATGCAGACAAAGCTCATTTATTTGGGCTTTGTGATTTCGGCCAATGAGTTGAAGATGGATCCTGAGAAGGTGGAGGTAATCAGGAATTGGCCATCACCCCGTAATGTTTTCGAGGTGAGAATTTTCCATGGACTGGCTAGTTTCTACAGAAAACTCATTCAAAATTTTAGTGGAATTAGTGCAGCAATGATGGACATCGTGAAGAAGCGGAATAAATTTTTTCATTGGACAACAGAGGCTGAAAGGAGCTTCAATATGTTGAAGCGGAAAATTACAGAGCAACCAATTCTGGTGTTGCCTGACTTTCAAAAGACATTTCAGGTGAAATGTGATGCCAGTGGGTATGTTGTTGGAGGGGTCTTGAGTCAGGATGATCGACCTGTTGCATATTTCAGCGAGAAGCTGGATGACGCAAAGCTGAAGCACTCCACATATGATAAAGAGTTTTATGCCATCATACATGCATTGAAAAAGTGGAGGCATTACTTAATACCCAAGGAATTCGTTTTGTACAACGATAATCATGCATTGCAGTTTGTAAGTCAACAGGATAAGTTGAACCAGAAGCATGCAAAATGGGTAGAGTACATGCAAAATTTCACATTTTTCATTAAGCACATTTCAGGAACTGCTAACAAAGTGGTTGTTGCTTTGAGCAGGAAATGTTTATTGCTGCAGGAGTTTAGAGTCAAAACCTTGGGTTTTGAAAATCTGAAAGATATGTATGCAGGTGATGCAGACTTCGGAGAAGCATACGAAGCAGTTGAGAATCCAGTTCTCAGGGATCGAAGTTCGTGGCTGGAATATATGATCCAGGAAGGATTGTTGTTCAGGGGCAATCAATTGTGCATACCAAATTGCTCCATGAGGGAGAATCTGGTGAGAGAAAAGCACAGCGGAGGCTTAGCGGGTCACTTTGGACATGACAAAACATTCGCGAAGCTGAGCGAATCATATTTTTGGTCGGGGATGCACACCGATGTCAAACGGTTTGTTGACAGATGCAGGATATGTCAACACGTGAAGGGCCGAAAATAGAAAACGGTTTTTTACCAACCATTGCCCATACCTGAAAGGCCATGGGAGGCAATCAGTATGGATTTTGTATTGGGTTTGTCGAGGACACAAAGGGGAGTTGATTCCATCTTTGTGGTGGTGGACAGGTTTTCGAAAATGGCACATTTTATACCGTGTCAGAAGACCAGCGATGCGACCCACATCGCGAATTTGTTTTTCAAAGAAATCATTAGATTGCATGGGTTGCCGAGAAGCATAGTCTCAGACAGGGATACTAAATTCATAGGTCATTTTTGGAGGACTCTATGGAAGAAACTGGGAACTAATTTGGCATTAAGTTCGGCTTATCATCCGCAGACGGATGGCCAAACCAAGGTGGTGAATAGAATTCTGGGGGATTTATTGAGAAGCTTGGTGACAGAGCACCACAACAGTTGGGACCAGATATTACCACAGGCAGAGTTTGCTTACAATGACTCTGTGAACAAGAGTACAGGAAGAAGCCCATTCCAGATTTTGTATGGAACACAGCCGAGGGGAGTTTCTGAGCTCAGGGAGTCAGGACAGGCTGAAACTAGCAGCGCTCGTGCTGAAGAATTCACTGAAGCGATGGAGGAACTTCACACGAAGGTGAAGCAGCGACTGATGAAATAAAATCAAGAGTATAAGCGTAGAGCCAATCAGCGAAAGAGACAACTTCAGTTTGAAGTTGGGGACATGGTTCTGGCGCACTTAAGGAAGGAAAGGTTCCTGAGGGGAACATATAACAAGCTCAAGATGAAGAAAATTGGGCCATGAAAAGTCCTGAAGAAGTTTAGGGAGAATGCATATGAAATTGAGTTGCCAGAGGGCATCGGGATATCTCCGATTTTTAATATTTCGGATTTATACCCATATAGGGCTGAGCAAGCAGAGGCTAGAACTGAAGAACCAGTGGTCCAGTGGTAGAAACAATTTCCAGTTGCACAAACACCTCAGATGGAGTGCATACTGGATAAAAGAGTAGGCAGGAAGACCAGGAGAAAGCAATATTTTGAATACCTGGTGAAGTGGAAGAATCACCCAGTGGAGGATGCCAGCTGGGAAACAGAAGTAGTGATACATAAACATGGGCAGACTGTGCAAGAGCTCATGGACAGGAGCCCATGAAATCTTTTGAGCCGAGGAGTATGATGCAGGAGCATCGCTCACTCATCAAGTGAGCCAGCGCGTGGAGCAGGAAAAGACAGCTGGACAAGCCAACAAACTCCTTTTTTTTGAATTTTACCTTGATAATTGTTGCGCCAAGCATTAATGAGTTAATGTAATGAAGAGCACTTGTATTGTATTATAGATAGGAAGGCATTTATTAGATTTAATGTTGTTAGATAGGAATTTATTGTAGATTTGATAGTTTCAGATTTTGAGAGGGCAAACAGAATATAGGCACCCTCCTTTGTATTATTGTATCATTCTCACATCCAGAAGAGAAGAGAAGAGCAGAGAACTTGTGTAGAACACCCATGTACAGATTGGATTAATAGAAGAGTCTTTGATTCAACTTCATGGTTTGTGTTGTGTCTCTGTGTTGATATTATGCTCATGGATGTTTATTTTCCTTGTATGCATTTACTTTTGAATATGCTGTGCATGTGATTTCAGAGGTTTCCTGAAGTCTGAGAGAGAAGAGAACGAGTTTCAATTGTTTCTTTGTCTGAGCCAGGAGATTCCTGCATAGAGTGCAGTTGAATTCATCCGCATAGAGTGCGTTGATGAGGCTAGACAGTTAAACTCTTATTCTCATTTACCCAGAGTTAAATTGGGTTATCAGAACCGTGCAGGAGATGTTCAGGCTGAATTTGAAGTCTCAGTGGGAAGTCTGAGCAAGGGAAGGTAGAGACTGTTGTTGCTGTAGGCGCACAGAGTCTGGAAGACTCAACAATTCGAGAGTTGTTGAGGTCGAGCATCAGTGTGTGCGCAAAAATATCTGAAGGAGTCAGAGAAATCAAGCTTAGGAGGGATAGTTTCCGTCGTGAAGACCTTGGGAACAGACCCAGGAGAAGTTCCAAATTGGAAGGAGCTTTAGAATAGAGAAATCTCCAAGAAGGAGAATTGACGGACAGGGTTCACAGAAGGAACTCGTGAAATCCCGCCGATCATTGGATCGTGGAGAAGCTGCGCGAGAGTTAACTCATAGGCGCAGGAAGAATCAAAGCCCATCGGGGTTCAACATTCGGCGTTTGACGAGGTGAGGCGCAGACTCGTTGAAGTCACGAGTCGCGAATTCCCGAATTAACCAGAGCCGTTGATTTCCACGGGACAGGTGGCACAAGATCCCGAAAGGTCGGGATTCGGCGTTCAGGGTTTTCGACATCAGGGAACACTTGCATCGTGGATTCGCGATCCATGAAATCCTGAAGGTGACGTGGCAGTGTGGGACCCCGGGAGCGAGTGGAGTCCAGGTGGCACTGTATCGGGAAATCAGTATCTCGGTACTAGGGGTTTGGAAAGTCAAGTTGTTGATATCGCGAGTGGCAATATCCCGATAGGGAAAATCCCGATGAGTGGAAAGCGTTGACTGTTGACTATCAGGGTTCAGGAGTTGGAGTTGCACGAGAATGTGCATACAGGGCTCGCGATATCGCGAGACCCGAAATCCCGAGAAGTGAAAAGGGGAAATCGCAGGAGTGTTACTGTGGGTAGTGAAACTCCCTAGAGGAGTAGAGGGGCAAGCTAGCTCTTCGGGTCCGTGAAACGAAGAAGGTCCTGGTGAGCGTGGGTTGGACCGTGAGGGTCGCGGACTTGCACCAATAAGTTATCGATCTTAGTCTTTGTTCTTTCTCGTGCTCGTAAATTAATGAGAATGTAACCGAGTATACTTTTATCACTTTTTCGGACTCGTAATGGTTATACGAAAAAGGAACCCCCTGGAGTTCCCTTTAAGCTCTTTTTAGACTCTCTAAACATGAAAATATTGCCGAGCGATCTTGTTCTTTTCATGCTCGTTAAAGTATTTGAAGAAAACATCTGTTGAGCGATAGTTTATCTCTTTTTCGGTCTCATCAGACTACTTTACGAAAAACGAACTTAGAGAGTTCTCTTTTAAGTGTTTTTCCAAACTCTATAATCATGAAAAACCTTCGAGTTTTATATCTCTGGACTTGTTAAACAAACATTGACAGACCCGTGATGGGGCTGAACCACTCCTTCTTAGGGTTCGTTAAACATACTCCAAGGGACTCATCCGAAGGATGAGCTTACATCAACAAGCATATGTTATCCTCCTCAAGATTGCGTAAAAATAAAGAGGTACTCACTAGAAATGGTGGGGGAAATTTTGGGAAAGGGATATGTTTTCATCTTCATATTAATTGGCAGTAAGTGTCACTCTTGAACATGACACCCCCTATTCATCATTTGAAGCCTGTTTGGAAAATCCATTTGCCTCTCATTCGATTTGCTACAAGGTCATTCCCTGTGTCGTCTTTGAGTCAATGTTGCCAAATCATTGGTCGTGTCATTCATATGTTCAAGAGAAGTCCATCTGAAACCTATATTGAGTCGGCCATCTGTAGTTGTCCATTCTCTCCGTGTTGGCCTTCCCTGTGTCCGGTTCAATTTGCATAATACTCTGTTTCACCTTCAAAATCTATTACTCATTTCGTGTCATTGACGGGGGATACATCAAGGCCGTCCTGTGATGAGTTTTGTTCCATCGACTTCAGCTCATTATCCGGAATCAAGACTTATAATATATTTGGTACCTTGGAGCTTGCATGCCTCAATGGCAGGTTTCCTCGCTTTCGACAATGGGTTTACATCATTGACTCCTGATTGAAAGATTCCATCGAATGTTCGACTTCAACTCATTCATTCACACTTGATGGATTGTACTAGGGTACCTTGGGAGTCATTGACATCAATGGTGATTTCCCTCGCACTTGTTAACGGTTTCATCAATGACCGGTAATCAAGTGGTTTCTGCCATGTTCGACTTCAACACATGTAATCACATGGTTAGATTCGTACTTTGGGCGACAAGATTGAAGACCCTGGATATCATGTTTGTCCAGGTTGCGATGGAGTATGTATAATTTGCGACACATAGATCCATTGTGTATGTCTCGTGGCTATGTTGTCTTGATTTGAAATTTCTCGCATAGATTCACAGTGTATTTCGGTGGCTATGCTATATTTTGATGGCATGGATCCATAGTGTATGATTGGTGGCCATGACCCAGGTCTACAATTGTCATCAGTCTATGATCTGAGTATGGGAATGACTACCTCAGTATTGGTATATATGATATTCTGCAGATGCTTGGTTGTTCACAGGTTTCCGATTAGGTGTGCTCCTGGTTCCCGACACACACATGCAACGTACAAAGTATTTCAGCTATCACTAGTTCTAACCTCATACTTTGGGGGGCATTCTGTTACCCATGATTTTGGTCGTCATGATGATGTATTGATGATGGTGTATTCAGGCTCTTCATTAGAACTTTCTCCTGAGAAAATTTACCTTCATCTCTTTCCAGAAATCACATTTTTGAGGACTGTTCGTAGGCTACTAGTATATTTTCCTGCGAGAATGCATGATTCTCGCAAGCCACCTTAATCCAGGGTGCGAGAAGTTCACATTTTGTTGAACTACTAGGGTACAAACTCTTTCTAAAGAAAGGAAAAAGATGAATTCTCGATGCTTCTAGAAGGGAATCTTCTAGAAGGATGAGATGGCATTCGAATGGTTATCATAGTACTGGATTCCCTGATATTTTGGGATCATTCATATCCAAGTAACTAATTCATTCTCTCCTATATATTGAGGGAATTCTCATGGAAAAGGTTAAGCAAGAAAAGAGAAGCAAGATTCATTGGAGAATTAGTGAAAGAATTGTGTGAAGGACTGATGCTACAACAACCAGGAGATTCCGGCAAGTTCATCCAAAGGAGTTGATCTTCTTCATGCAAGTGAGAAAGTGTGTGTGTCGGAGCCAAGGGCCATCGAAAGGAAGTTTGCAACATCAAGGCTTGGGTTGTAATCTTTACTTTCCATTAATATGATACAATAATATGTCCCTTTCCCATAAAGCTAAGTCCACTTTATTGTATAACTCCTTGATCATATACATAGATTGATTGTTAAATAGATTGCGCTTTCTTCACTTTGGTTGGTTTGTGTTGTCTTGATCTTGGCTTCACAAGAGCACTGGAGCGAAGCGGGAGCAACAAAGATCAAAGGAAGTGATAATAAGGTATGTTCTTTGTTCTTGCCTCCTATTTAATTCAATAGTTGAAATCTAGGGAAAGAGTCATGTTCTTTCTTGCTTTGTTCTAGATCCAGGTGGATCTAGGGAGATCGGTTTGTGTCTGCACTTACGGATTTATCCAATAACACCGGTGAAAACTAGGGTTTCACTTTCCGAGAGATATACCCACTGAAAAGGTGCGTTGAAGGTGCTAAAGAGTTCCTTGGGCTAGGGTACACTTTTCTAGATGACTTTAAGGTTGAAAACCTTCTTCAATAAAATCCCTAATTTTCATGTGCGGCAACAATGATGTTTTTTTTCTTCTTGTGAAAGATGCTCTCTTAAGCTTAGCTCTGATACCATGTTAAGGTTTAAGATATTATTAGGTTTCTTTTAAATTCACTAGATAACCATAGCATAGATAATATCACTGAGAAATACACAATCACAAGAGACACATCATTTATCCTAGGAAACCCTCATGGGTGAGAAAAACCAACAAACAATTCCTTAATATAGATAGCCAATACAATGCCAAGAGAATAAAACAAACAATACAGAAAGAATTATCCCAAGTATGTGCCTCTCTCTCTCTCTCTTCCTTCTTCTCCAACTGCAGCTCCAAACTTGCGCTCTGATGAACAAGTGAGTGAGTGAACAAATGAGGTGCTAGCCTCTCTTATTTATACAATCTGGCAGGTGTTGAACTGAGGTGTCTTTTCACTGGCAAGGCCAACTTTTCATTCTAGGTGGTTATAACCACTTTAATATATTATGGGGGTTGACTTCTCATTTAGCCTATTACAATTAGGGTTTGACCAATTCGCAAAAGGGGATTTGGCCATTTACAATACCCGACATGATCAATCCACAAAAGGGGATTGATCTAATGAATACTACATCAATAATAAATAGAATACTCTTTACAGTTACAATATTTCATCATCTATTCTATATGACTAGAATCTATCGAAATATCTATAGTATTATGATCGATCAAAACCATGATTGATCCATATTAAACTCATTATGAAAATGAACTGTCATGATTGGATCATATTCGAGGTGATCTAGAGGGATCGAAATGATACAAATATCTATCCCATTGAAAAAATACAAAATCTTAACATATTGGTTCCAAATAGAATTGATAGTATAATTATTGATTCTTTTATATTCATAATATCTCATTTTTAGCCATCTTTATTGGACATATATTAGAAAATTTGGCTATATATGATCTTATCAAAATGAAATTTTTTTACTAACTAATGGAAATCCAATGGCACATTCGGTCAAAATTCATGATAAATGTATTGGTTGTACCCACTATGTAAGAGCTTTTCCCACAAATGTATTGGAAATGATACCTTGGGAAGGATGTAGAGCTAAGAAAATTGCTTCTTCTCCAAGAACCAAGACTGCGTAGGTTGTAAGCAGTGTGAATCCACTTGTCCAACATATTTCTTGAGTGTACGTGTTTATTTATGGCATGAGACAACACGCAGGATGAGTCTAGATTATTGATGAATATGCAAAATAAAAAAGGCTAAATCCATCTCATATTTTTTCGTTCTTTTTTTTCTCCACTAATAAAAACCCATACTTGATCCAATATCTCAAGTATGGGTTTTATAGAGAGATGGAAAGTGTCTTCTATAATAAGTGAATTACCTTGGCTCTATCAACAATATTTGTTATTTTGCCCATATATGTAGGTCCCTTAATCCCATTATTTTCCCACCCATAGATGGAGGGAATGAGTTGATTCAATAGTATACTTTAGGTAATAACTTCTTTTCATTACCTATACATTCCATCCGGTACCATTTCCAATTCGATAGACCAATATTAGTATGGGTCTCTAGGGATCTGATAGACCAACATTAGGTTCAGGAATATTGGATAAGAAATAGTATTTCGTAATACTGGAAATAATATTCTATTTAGGGTTCTTCATCATGTATGCAATCAAATCACCATTTTTTCCTTACATACCTAGTTATGTGATACTCATGGGAAAGTGAATTATAGTAAATGTATGCTTCAGTAGCCAGAGTTCCATTGAAAATGGGAGGATATGGGTTAATCCAAACATGGAATTTCTACCTCTTGCTCATTTGATATTTATTTTCATCGCGGTTGGTAATGATAGGAGTGGTTCAAATCGTCTATGCAGCTCCAACTTCTCTAGGTCAACATAATTGGAAAAGGAATATAGTCTTCAATATCTCATATGGTCTTTGTAATTGTTGGTTCCATGGCATATACAGGTCTCAATGGATCCATCTTCAAATGATATTTCATTAATCAATTGGTGTGGCATCTTCATTCTTAGCGGGAACAAGTGATGATAGGATACGTACTCTTATTCTTGATGAAATAAATGGTAGGGATATACTAATACCTAAAACACTATGTCCATTAGTTTTTCAATGGCTTCTCTTGCGTTTCCAAAAATCAATGGTTTTATGGCAGAATCGATGATATTTTTTTCCCAAGAAAAATGATTGTTTATAAATATTATTCGACCTTTCATATAAAATCATGTGGACTACAATAGAATAAATTGTAACAATATTCAATCCCATCCACTTGTTGTCTATGTTACGTCGAATATTCTATATAATTTGAAAATGTGACGAACCCTTATTTAACAAATTCTAGACCAAGAGATATTTTTATCCCGCTTTGTCTCTTTCTACCCATAATAGGTATTGATGCTTATCCTGGTCCAGTCCTCTTTCTATTATATGATGGGATAGAATTTAGTTCATCTCGATCCTTCCGTCCATGAAATGAATGGAAAAGTATTATTTTTGTACTTTCCAAATAGCTTGTTATCTATATAATCTAATTAATAGGATCCAATTCTCTTTTGAGAAATGAATGGAATGGAGCGAATCAACAATTCAATTCTCTCTTTTATTTTGAGAAAATATATTTCAAGTTATTTCAAGTAGTGATTCCATCATTCTATAATCAATCTTTGAAATAACTTGGAATAGTTATTGATGTCACTTATCAATTACATAAAGGAACTAGATTGAATATGTCCTTTTCTTTTCCCTTCGGTAATTTGTTCCATTTATGGTTCCAACCATCCATATCTATGTAACCCTATTCCTAATAGATCAACCCCCAAATAACAGATCTAAACTATAAAAATCTTAAAGAAGACATAATTGTCGGTTCCTCACCCTGCCAACCCTTATTCATTCTAGTATGCAAATAGATTGCGAATATGGTCCAAGTAATTAATGCCCAAGTATTTTTTGGATCCCAACTCCAATAATATCCCCATGCTTCATTGGCCCATATTGCTCCAAAAAGAGTACCTATGGTTGAAAGAGAAGAACTAGGACCAATCACACAATAACTCCAATGATCTAATTGTTGAATCAATTGACATTTATGATAATTCATTGATGAAAAATCAAAAGTGTATTGTAAATCACTTTTTTGTTTTTCATGTGATAAAAATTGTCATTGGGAAGAATGAATCGGGAAAATAAATTGTCCATCGCACCAAAAATAACATGTCTATTTACTCCAGACATAATCACTAGAAGAGATATTGATGCTAGGGATCCACATAAAAGGATTTCATAGCTGAACAATATCATACTTACATGCATCATTGACCAATGAGAATGTAGCATGAGTACTAACATTTCAGATCATTGCATTTCCTCCAAAAGGCCTAAAGTAGAAAAACCATGAGTTAACATAACACTTGGTGCGATGATTGCACCTAACTACCGATCATCTCAATTTTGTACTTCTAGAACTATATGGACCACATAGGAACTCCGGGAAAGAAACATGAATGATTCATACAAATTAATCAATGGTAAATGTCCTGAATAAAGCCAACGATTAATTAATAATCATGATGTACAAATAAAAGTAACTAGCATTCCCTTTCCTCCCAAACTACTTAATCCTTCAATTCGATAAACTAAGGTTCCCCAATAAATGAGAGTGACAACCAAAATGAGAGAAAAAGAGATGTGAGCCAATATATGTTCTAAAGTGATGAATATCATAATAAAACCAATTTAGTCAATTTAATCCCGAATGAGATCTATGATGGAAAGATAAGATTGATCTATCACAATGGAAATAGATTGAACATATATTGCTACATAGAAAGAAGTGATTGATGATATCTTCTTGGAAAAATGTCGCCACTCAGATTTGAACCGAGATTCTCTCGCATTGCTTCCTAAGAGAAGTGTATCTACCAATTTCATCATGGCGGCTTCATAGGGACCATACTAGCTTATTTACACTAGATCATCAATGTTATGGAACGTGTCTAGCAAAGGGAGTAATATGTGATAATAATATATGTCCAAATAAAATAGAAGTTCGGGAATTGAAATTTGAATCGATTTTATGTTGGTTGATGGTTATAACGGAGCATGGTGTAACTTGGTAGTGTTCCATCTTAGGGTGATGGAAGTCGTGGGTTCAGATCCCATTGCTCCAAGAGAGAATGGGGAAATAGTCACATGCGTTATCGGACAAAGAATATCTATCAATTTTTTCTCCTGATGGGAAGAATCAGAGTAGCTATATTCCAAACAATAAAGAGAGATACATTTTTATATAATCACTTTCCAATCTGGATGATTTTATCATATACATATCTAGAATGAAACTATGTTTCTGAGATCTCTTGTATGATTATTCTCCAATATCCTATTGTACTTTTCAATTTTAGGGGATACATACAAATATATTGATAGCTCGCAATAATATTACATACGAGCTAATATTACCATATACATGTTGCTAATTAATGAATTGATCCTATTTTGAGCTACTGAGATGTAGAAAGGGGTTTAATCAATAGGATAAAAAGTTGCACTAGATTACGCATCTATATTTTGGTCAGCTCATGTATCTCTACCATAATGGTTTTGGGAATTACACATTATAAATGGTAGAGATATGAAGAAAGATGATTACTTTGAGTTCTCCTAAAGGATTGAGTACTCACTCTTTTCTATCCAACCAAAAAGGAGGGAAAGAATGGGTTCAAACCCAATAAAGAGATGATTCATTGGGAGGAGAAAAAGTAGAAGAAGGATGAATCAAGATATTTGAAACTACGAAATACTAATTATTCGCCTTAGAGAAAAAACTTGAATCTATTATGAAATGCACGAGTGATTCCATAATTAAATAATATCATTCACATGCATGATTATGTAGGTTATGTGCCATTATTTATAAGAAATAATAAATATGTTTTATCCTAGTTTCAGATTGGAATGGATGGATTGGGATGTTGATAAGGTTGAGCTACCGGAAATGTAGCATAATGGTAATGTTGAATTTCATTCAGGATCCTTGTAAAAAAAGATGAACTCTAATCCCTTTCCAGTGGGAAGGAGGAATGGATAGAGGAATAGTGGAGAAATTCCCCATTTCTCTAGATTGGATGAAGGGAAGTAATGTAGTGGAATTAATTAATGACCATGTCCCTTTCATACGACCACCCTTGGGAGAGCCCGAAGAAAATGATTTTTTTTCACATCACCGTTCTCTAGGGTCCTGGAGGGTGTTTTTGTATATTCGCTTCTGTTGTTCCATAGATCATCCAAATCAATTGATGTCAATTTTTATTTGGATGATCCATAGGAATCATCATTGGATATGCAATAAAAAAAATTGAATGATCGGTGGAGATAGACTTAGCTAAAGAAAAATCTTTTATTGTGGCCCGATATGCTTTTCCCTTTCAAACATTTTTACCAATTTTTTTCTTGGATCTAGAAATACGCTTTTTTGGAACTACCATAAGGAACAATGGGTTTAATTCATATATTGTGATGTGAAAGACATCTTTTGTATTTCATTTATTGATTTCTCTCGTAGAGAACTCCGCATATTCTTTATCGAAATATGATGAAAATTGAATCAATCCATTCTCTCGATGAAAACGCAAAATAAATAATAATGGATGAGAATCTACCAATTGAAATTGAAAGGTCAATTTCCATGATATATTCTCATCCATTTTATAGAATATATTCATATAACAATCAATATTGAGGGAATATCTTTCTCATCCTTCTTGTTCATGTTCCTGTCATATCTTTAATTGACACTAATGGGATATGAATGTTCTATGGATCGATTATAATATCTTTTCAATTGGAAAGGCAAGAAAATATGCGGAAATATCAACCAATTTTTAGTGAAAGGTTTTAAATATTCTTCCGATGTTTCATTTCCAAGTTCCAAAATGTTTATATGTATAGGAAATAGTTTCATCAAATAGAATTTTTTTCTATCTATCCTACTACTTTTACTATTGAAGTGATATGTGAGGACCAATAATGTAAGTACTACTATACCTTTGACCAAAAAATATGGATTTCTTTTACGTAGATCGCGTAAAGAAACGTATTGAGAATTCTAAGGTCAAATATATTTATAAGGCACTCCTAGTGTGAAAGGATTTGAATTAAAAATCTCACCAAATTGGATTCGGTCCATGGATTGCATAGAAATTGATAACTTTTTATCTCTTCAAATTTCACTATCCAGGATCTTCTTTTTTTCATTTCTTTTTACCCGTTTTTTTCATACCAATGAATAGAATAAATATATTGTATAATCTTGATTTAATATAATTGGAAATCTCATACCAACCACTCAACTCACATGATATAAAGATAAATATTTATTTAATGAAATGAACATAAACCATTTTTGTTCATTATGACAATTTGCATAACTTCCAATTTCAATAGCCAACTCCATTTTGGTCATTTCATTTCTTCTTTACCCCAATTATAGGGAAAATAAATATCATTAAATACCATAAAAAAGATCTTGTGTAAATGACACGAGCGTCTGGAGTAAAGAGAGCTATAAGATAAAAACAAAAAAATGTTTGATGGAAGGGTTCACATTAGGTTTAGGGATAATCAAGCTCAAACTGATGAATTTCATCATGTCAAGGTGATACTTCACCACTGAGTTATATCCCTACCCTCATCTGGAAGGAGAACCGACTTATGAATAATAACTTACCAAAAGGTCAAGAGACTCAACACCACTATCCCACTATTTTATCTTGAACAACTTGAAGACAAACCTTCCTTCTTTTCACACTACTACGAAAAGAAAGAATGAGAAAGAAAAAATTGGATACTATTCTGAGTGAATCCTATAGAAAATAGTGTTTCCTACTAATTTGAACCATAACACATGGTCCCGTAAAATCAGTAATATTTTTCTTATCTTGATCAAGCAAGTTTTACATGAACATGAAAATTATTTTGTTCAACATATTTGTTCTAATCTAGCACTAGTGTGTACGGAAAGGAATCAAGATTGTTTGGAAGAACAAGGAGAACATGATCGAGTAAATATTATACAGAGATTATAAAAATCAATTTTTTCTTCTTGCACCAAGGATATTACCATTTTTGAAAAATAAGATCTACTTTTATATCTTTTTCATTCAAAAGTTCTGATTTTTTCCACTTCGAGACCCCAAAATGAACAAATTTGTGTTCTCGGGAACACGTACATGATCCATCACTACAGAACATAAAATATAAGACCCTATGTAATGATTAACTGTTGGATTACTGAGAGGGGGTGTGAATTAGTAATAGATAAATTTAATCATTTTTCACCATAAAATGAAAGTGTTATATCAATGTAGCAGTATCATCTAATAGTTGCAGAGTAAATAAACAATCAACAAATGAGAAATCATACACATACATAGTACACCAGTGTTTTATGTGGAAACCTAAAGCGGGAGAAAACCACAGACTTCTTTTTCTTATATGTCTTTAAGAATTACATTCATTGGAAGAATCAAATTCCTTTGTTTTGTAGCTGCAACTGGAAGGAGGCTCCAACCCCCTAGTTTCTCAGGCTACAACCTAAGGAAAGCTCCAACTCCCCAATTCTCTGGCTACAACCAAAAGGAGGATACAACCCCCTATGTTCTCTGGATACAACCGGAAGGTGGCTACAACCACTTGTCCTTGCCCTGTCCAACCTCCTTGACGTAGAAGTAGAATGATGGAGCCATTGTCACACTATCACTGTGAGATACTGTTGTAAACATGTACCAATCAACCTACACCAAATGACTTGTACCAATAAACCTACACCAAACAACCTATACCAATAACCTTAACCATGCATCAACCTGTACCTCAACTTGTAATCAACCTGTACCATAAAAAAGTGCATCAACCATGCACTAACCTATACCAAACAACTTGTAATCAACTTGTACCATAAACAAGTGCATCAACCATGCACCAACCTATACCTCAACCTGTAATCAGCCTGTACCATACACAAGTGAATCAACCATGCACCAACCTGTACCATCAATGAGTGCATCAACCATGCACCGAATATGTACCAATCATGCATCAAATACACATAAACTATGACTCATCAAGATTTACCAACATCATCAACTATATACCTCATGTATGTGCCAACTCATCAACTACTTGTCTCAACCATGTACCCAACATGTAACTCAACCATATACCAAATACATATACCAATATAACCATCAAAAGTTCTCTAGCAATACATCACACTATCCATAGCCAAATACCATAAACATTTACATCAAACCATGTGCCACAACCTCATTGTTATACAACCTCTATCTGTAATATACCTCAACCAAAATCCCTCATCAATTTCATCATCCAAATCTGATTTGTAACTCTGTAATAGACCTGGTGTATATGATCACATACTTGAAAACCTTCCTTAACTTTAACAACAAGAGACTAGCATTTTATCAAACTTTACTTTAGTCTCACATGACTAATTTTGGAATAGTCAACAACCATAACTTGCAATAACCATACTATGTACATGTAATGAATACATATCTGAAAATGTTACATAGTGTTCTTCAGTCTATTTTATGCAATTCCTCCAAATTTCACTACTTGGAACCTCTTAGAAAAGGAGTTATAGCAAAAATGGCATACCTTGTTGAATTATGGCTTATTTTAGAGAGAAAAAGTGTAGAGCGTTCCCCACACAGAATATTTGTTGTATGGATCTTAAAAGTGTACACAGAATACTATAGATTGTACTCTAAACAAAAAATTTGGTCTTACTAAATTTGGATCTGTTATGAAGAAGTTATGACGTTTTTACCTGAAACACCTATTTTAGACTAGTTTCAGGACTAGCCACAAACCCTATTTTCCATGGTGTGTAACTCCAAAAATCCAACGAACCACTAGCTGAAATTTGTATCACATCTACTTGGATATGTTTCCTCAATGGCCTCCCAATTTTACGATCTAAATCATTCTATAAAAATTGTTATTTTGAAAATGGTGAGATGACCTGTAAATAACATGCCTTAGAAAGCATCATCAAAAGAATTTATCCTCCCTTGAATTTTGGCCTTCTTTACTTCACCTTCCCTCTGAAATTCGGCTTAGATATCCTTTAGTTGCCTCAGTCACCTATATATATTCAATATTCTCAAGTGTGGTTAAAATTAGAGAGCCTTTCCTCTTATTTATACTTTCATGTAGCTTCCTCAAGGGGTTATCATTTAACCATCTTAACCCACTTTCCTTATTTTAGGGTTAACCCACTTCTAATTTCTTCATTAAATTTATTATTTAAATAATTTATTTTGTATTCACTTTGAATTATAGTACAATCATCACTTCACTTTATTATTTACCTTCTAAAATCTCTTAAACCACTTTGACAACTTGGACCTTTTGGGGCTTCTAGATGACTCATGAGGGTTCTCCAAGTTCACATGTCCATAACTCTCTAACCGTGAGGATTTATGTGGCGTTCCACATACCACTATAAATTAAATGACATGTACTATCCATATAGAATAGTATTACCTGCAAATATATTAAAACTCATACCATTATCCATCAAACAAACTTGGGTTCATTACCCAAATCTGGGTTCTCCAACTTCTCATGGTCATACCTCCCTAACTGTGAGGAGTTATGTGACATTCCACATACCACCGGAAATGGAATGAGATGTAATATCCATCTAGAATAGTCTTACCTTAAAATATATTAAAACTAATACCGTTATACATGAAACAACCTTGGGTCCATTATCCAAACATTTGTGCTACCGGAATTCGCTACCAGACTTTCTCCAAGGATTGAAATCAATCACTAAGGGTTGACATCAATATACAATATCACTCTCCAATGGTTGGCATCAATGACAACCAACAATCCATACCAAATATCCATCAACAAAAGCCAATTGTCTAACAATCTCCCCCTTTGGAATTGATGGCAACACCAACATTGATGGAAACACTTAGTCATGATAACATTCATGATTATACTCCTCATCAATGTTTCTATCTCTCCCCCTTTGAAATCAATGGAAAAGGTTTTCTCCCTTTTGGGGCTTCTCCCCCTGAATGAACTCTCCTTAGGGTTTCTCCACCTGTCTACATGCCTTTGATTTTTCTTTTTGTTTATAAGCCTCTGATTACTCTCTCTCCCTTCATATGAATAATATATCCCCCTTTGACAAAGGGTATCACTCTGAAGTCATATCACTCATTCTTCCCTTGTGACAATCTCTCCCTTTGGAAACATGCCTCTATGCTCTCTCTCCAATCATTTACCTTTGCATCTGATAAATCTCTCCCCCTTTGTCATCAATGGCAAAGGTATCTTTCCATCCGAGGTTGCTCCCCCTAACAAAACTCTTTTTAAAACTGATCTCCCAACCTGAATTTCCCTATTTATGGTGCTTTCTTGTCTACATCTAAGAAATATAATATAAGCATTCAAAAGCATTCATTTTGGAGTAGAAATTATTCCTAGTCTCCAGCGAAGATACATAAAGGCTTCCCGTGGAAGCGGTTTTGTAAAGATGTCTACCACTTGTTCTTTTGTGCCCACATATTGAACTCAGATATTCTTCTTTGCAACCTGTTCCCGTAGAAAGTGATACTTTATTGGAATGTGCTTCTTCTTGGAGTGCATCATCGGGTTCTTTGAGATATTGATGGTGCTTGTATTATCACAATAGATTGAAATGGGATCGTCATACTCAACCTATATATCTGCTAGAGTTTGTTTCATCCATAGAACCTATGTACAACATGTTGTTGTTGCAATATACTATGCCTCGGTTATAGATAAGGATACTGATGATTGTTTCTTGCTTAACCATGATACTAAACACTCACCCAAGTAGAACGTTGCTCCACTAGTGCTTCATCAATCATCAATGCAACCTTCCCAATCTGCATCTGTGTAGGCAATAAGTGATAGATCCTTTCCTTTTGGATACCATAATCCAAACTCTTCTATTCCTTTCAGATATTTGAAAATCATATTGACTTCTAATACATGTGATTCCTTTGGTGCTACTTGAAATCGTGCCACCTGTCCAACTGCATGCATTACATCTGGTCAGGATGTTGTCACATATAGTAAGCTACCAATCATCGACCTATATTTCCTCTGGTCTATAGAATTTGAATCATCATCTTTGCTCAACTTGCAATTGGTTTTCATAGGAGTGGTAAGTAGTTTGCAATATTCCATTCTAAACCTCTTTATCATTTCTCTTATATACTTATTTTGATAAATAAAAATTCCTTGGTTGCTTTGACATATCTTGATGTAGAGGTTTCTCTTTGCACTTACTTTTCATAGTTTGTAGGGAGTTTTGTCATTGTTGTTTCTGAGCATTACTCTGTTTTGAATGTGAACTGTTGTATGCACTACATGTGTCCAAAAAATATCTGTCAATTTGGAATCCATTAGCATTGTTCGAGCCATTTTCTGTGTAATTATCATCCATTATGATAATGTTCCTTTGTCTATGAACCACTCTCTAAACCAATCTATGAATCCATGCTCTTTTCCACTGTCATATATCTATCCAAACCTGCTAAGTGTTCTTACGAATCCATCTCTGTCCATACTATCCAAGACTCTACTTGCGTAATTGTCCATAATGTTGACCCATTTATCACTATACTATCATGAAGTCTTGATTAATCTATCAAATTGTACTTATGCTAACTGACTGCTCTGAATCTGTCTTCTCAAACTCCGCAAGTTGCTCGAAGGATGGTTCTTTGGTCTATCATAGTTATCGCATAGACTCCCCTTGTCTAATATTCATATTATATGGGAGTCTCTAAGTCGGATGGCTCAAAACAATTCCTGCTCTGATGTGTATTCATCATCATCATCATTGGTAGATTCATCATCATATTCATTGATAGATTCATTATCTCTCTAAGATCTGAATTCTTTCTTTCTGTCTGTGGATTCATCTTTCACTACAATGCATGAAAGTACAATCTCTTGAACATGTTCCTTATTTATCTGCCCTTCCTTTCTTTTAGTAATTTTCCAAACCTTTTTGTATCTGACATATTTCTTTTTCTCTGTGGAATTTTCTTCATCTCGTTTTATTGCCAATATTGCGATCTCTGGTACCTGGCATTTGTTCACCTGTTCTTCTTGTTTTCTTATCCATACTTTCTTATATCTGATATCATTGTTTTCTTTCATGGAAGTATCAATCATGCTTCTACAATCACTGTCTATGTGTCCATAGTTATGACATTTGTAACACTCAATGTTACGTGCGACCACATAGGCACTTCTTGCTTGAACATTTCTTTTATAATACCTACAATCTAAAACCTTATGTCCAAAATTAGTACAATAAAAACAATGACCACAAAATAAATTTGCATACTTGGGAGTGAATGATGTTCTTTGTGGTGTAGTCCTTTTGAATGTATGCCTTGACTAATCATGATCATGATTGAATATTATTTGTGGCTTGAACACATATGGTTTTCTTGAAGATGTATCTTCAATAGTTTTCTTATATTCTGGTTGACCATGATTCCTTCCTTTGAGTACTTTTGCATAACTCTTTCTATTTTCTTCATTATTCTTTTCTAGCAAACTAGAGTGCTTCTCTTCATTCTCTATAACTCATGTGGATGTTTTTGTCTCTTCAATGTTCCTTTTGAGCTTGACGATTTTACTTCTCAATGTGACAACTTCTTATTCAAGATTCTCAACCTCTTCTTATTTCTTTAATATCTGAGACTTCAAGACTTATTTTGTTCTCTTCGCTTCTTCAAGATGAATTTTTAATGTGATTATTTCTTCTCCAAGTACTTTCTATTCTTGACCAAACTCTGACTCAAGCTGGTTTAGATCATTATTTCTTTCCTTAATATGATCTGTCAATATCTTCTCTCTTATTTCTGCTTCTTCCTTCTATGCTGCTATGTTGGCTTCCAAACACTGCTTTTGATATTCAAGATTTTATTCGATCTTTTTGGCTTCTTCTAGCTGAGTTCTTAAGTTCTCGATGACCTTTTGGGCTTGGGCTTCTTCAAAAATGTGAACATTTTCCTTTTGTTTCATAAATTATTTCTTGAGTGACTTTTTTTCTTCTCTTAGTTCATCTAAAGCAGTAATCATTTCTGCCTCATAATTGTCTTCTTTTTCAATTTGTTTTTTTGTCCCATTTCCTTCATGGAATTCTATTTCAATATGTCTGTGTTTTTCACAATTAAATCTGATCTGAAAATGATAAAGACTTGTATTCTTGAAAATATTTGCAAGTTTTAATTCAAGTGTTCTTATGCAAATGGATCAATTTTGCAAACACAAATTTTATAGAAATAACACATTCAAGATGCATATAAACAGAAGAAAATAGTAGTGAACAGAAAACACATAACACAACAAATGATAAAAGAGTTCACCCCTCTCTTGGGCTACATCTCCTGGTCCAGCTTCCAATGGATCTTTTGTATTATTTTCTCAAAGTGATAAAATATGTGCTTTACAATGCTCAAAATTCAAAATAGATGGCTCCAATGGCTTCAGAACGTCCAAAAACCCCTAGCTGGTCTTTTTTGGCACCTCGTTTGGCCAAAAATTGAAGAAGATAGGCTTCCTGGAAGTTCCCCTTCAAACTTGTTGTCTCTAAATTGCCAAAATGCACCTCTATCTCTTCAACCTAGCCCCGACGCGCATATTTGTGTTAAAACTTAGCACCGGGTGCAACCGCAAAACAGTGCGAACTGTAGGACGGTTAGGGCGCGCCCATCCCCTAACCACCAAAACCATGGACATATCGGTCCATGTGACTGCGCGCTCATACGAAAAGGGGCCAAGGTTTAAGCATGTGGTAAAAGGGTCAGAACACGCACGTGCACCGGTGGTTACATGTCACATATATATGACCGGGGGCCAAAACTATTGCAATTCAAATAAATTGATTCCCATATATATGTTAAGAACTATAGGTGGGCATGTCGGTTGGGCGGCCCTTCCCAAAGCTCTTCCCCTTGCCTCGGAGGTCACGGGGTCGAGTCCTGCCGACTACCAAAGTTTTATACCACTATCCAGGTGACACGTGGCGGCCATTGATTGGGCCACATGTTGTCATTCCATTCACCACAAACAAGCCACGTGTCAAGAAATGATTCATCATCCAACTGCCAACCAACACCTGCCACATGTCATATGTCCCTGCCAACTCAGCCTTTCCACGTGTCATATGGCCCTGCCACGTCAACATCCGTACGGACTATACAGTCAACAATTTTTTTTTGCCTGTTTGATGATTTGAACAGAATGCAATATCTCTCTCATACAACGTCTGTTTGAACCCAAATGAGTTGCATTGGGTTCTTGACGACGAGGCCTACACACCTGTTCAATTTGAAGCAATTCCGAGCACTTTGAATTTTGAGCAAAATTTAATCCCCTGGATCACACCTCCCCATTGGAAATCTTTTGGACCTCCAAAAGACTATTTTCAGTCTATTGAAGATGAGAGTATAGTTCCCTCACATTTCCAACCTCAATCCACTTGGCTTTGCTTGGATTTGTGCCTTTAAGACCAATTCGAAGATATTCCACATTTCCTCGTTTTGAAGTTCTCATTCTCCTATCAAGGATTGTGTCTTCATGCAGTTCTGTAAGATATTCTAGGGAGAAATCATCTATAGAAGGAATCTGAACATGCTCTCCTTGATCATCAATCAAAGGAGGCTCATACAATTTCAAATTCTCAACATTAACAACTGCATACATTTGCATATAAGGAGACAAATCTAAACGGAAGGCATTGTTACCAATCTTGTCAAGAATCTTGAAAGCACCATATCGAATTGGTTTCAGTTTTTTACCTTCTCCTTTAAGCCTCTCCTTACTAATATAAAGCTAAACTTCATCTCCAACTTGGAAACTATGATCAACACGATGCTTGTCATGTCTCGTCTTGTACTTGGCTTGACTCTTTTCCAATGGCTCTTGTACCATTTGATGTATCGATTGAATTTGTTCAATGAACTTTTCTGCCCTATCAATGCCATATTGACCATCAATAGCAATATCTTTCCCAAAGATAAAATCTAAAGGAGATTTGGGAAAATAGCCAAAACATGTTTCAAATGGCGATGTTTGAGTTGAAGAGTGCTTAGCTCGATTGTAAGCATGCTGAATGTAGTGTAAATGCTCATCCCAAAGTTTAGGATGCTTGCTGCAATAACCACGAAGAAGATGCACCACTGTTCTATTTACCACTTCTG
>ML825257.1:50932-65834 GCA_009831015.1 Picea engelmannii | reverse complement strand
AAGCCTTTCTGAGATCTTCATCTTCTATAGGAATATGTTCATGACTCTCTTCATGAGCCATACTTGGTGAATGCCTCCTTGAAGCTTGAGGTGATGATATAATCTTTCTTCTTGAAGGATGAGAACTTGGCTCTACAAGTTGAACTTCTCCTCTTGTGATTTTCAACCTTGTGAGCATCAGAAAACAAAACACTTGCAAATAATCAAGCCTTCAAAAACCTAAGCTCTGATACCAACTTGATCTGAAAATGATAAAGACTTGTATTCTTGAAAATATTTGCAAGTTTTAATTCAAGTGTTCTTATGCAAATGGATCAATTTTGAAAACACAACTTTTATAGAAATAACACATTCAATATGTATATAAACAACAACAAATAACAGTGAACAGAAAACACATAACACAACAAATGATAAAGGAGTTCACCCCTCTCTTGGGCTACATCTCCTGGTCTAGCTTCCAATGGATATTTTGTATTATTTTCTCAAAGTGATAAAATATGTGCTTTACAATGCTCAAAATTCCAAATAGATGGCTCCAATGGCTTCAAAACATCCAAAAACCCCTAGCTGGGCTTTTTTGGCACCTCGTTTGGCCAAAAATTGAAGAAGATAGGCTTCCTGGAAGTTCCCCTTCAAACTTTTTGTTTTTGGATTGCCAAAATGCACCTCTGTCTCTTCAACCTAGCCTCGACGTGCATATTTGTGTTAAAAATTAGCACCAGGCCCAACCACAAAATGGTGTGAACTGTAGGACGGTTAGGGCGCGCCCAACCCCTAACCACCAAAACTGTGAACATATGGGTCCATGTGATCACGCGCTCATACGAAAAGGGGCCAAGGTTTAAACATGTGGTAAAAGGGTCGGAACACGCGTGCATTCCGGTGGTTACATGGCACATATATATGACCGGGAGCCGAGGCTAAGCCCTGACTCGGACCACGCCCCATTTCAAAACTATTGGAATTCAAATAAATTGATTCCCATATATATGTTAAGAACTATAGGTGGGCGCGTTGGTTGGGAAGCCCTTCCCAAATCTCTTTCCCTTGCCCCGAAGGTTGTGGGGTCGAGTCCTGCTGACTACCAAAGTTTTATACCACTATCCAGGTGACACGTGGCGACCATTGATTAGGCCATGTATCGCCATTCCATTCGCCACAAACAAGCCACGTCTCAAGAAATGATTTGTCATCCAACTGCCAACCAACACCTGCCACATGTTGTATGGCCCTGCCAACTCAGCCCTGCCACGTGTCGTACGACCCTGCCACATCATCATCCGTATGGACTGTACAGTCAACACAGTTTTTTTGCATGTTTGACGATTTGAACATAACGTGATATCTCTCTCATCCGACGTCTGTTTGAACCCAAACAAGTTGTGTTGGGTTCGTGACGATGAGGCCTACGCACCTGTTCAATTTGAAGTGATTCCGAGCACTTTGAATTTTGAGCAAAATTTGATCCCCTAGATCAAAATCAAAACAACATACCTATGTTGATTATGTACTCTTCATCTTATGAATCTGTTTAACATGGTGAACATATTTCTTCTTGATCTATACTTGCATCTTCTTTGGCATTTTCTGAATCTGTGATGGGTGAAGAATATATGTCATGTAACTTGTCCCAAAGTTATTTGGCTAATGAAAATTTACAAACATTTTCTCTTACTGGATTAGGTAATCTTTCCCAAATGAAATCCATTGCTATTTTGTTATTCTTCTCCAATCCCTTCTTAGCTGCAGTCTTTGCCATTTTTGAACTATCATATCCTGTAACTACTGATAGCCAAATATAATGCCCCTGTGTCTGTAAAAATACTTTCGTCCTTATGCTCCACATCTCATACTTTAAATCATTATGACCATTAAACAGTGGTACTCCTTTCTCATAATAATCCACTATCTCCTTCCAGTGGTTAAACTATTTCCTGAAGGAACCTCCTCTGATACCAATTGTTGGATTACTGATAGGGGGTGTGAATCAGTAATAGAGAAATCTAATCCTTTTTCACCATAAAATGCAAGTGCTATATCAATGTAGCATTATCATCCAATAGTTGCAGAGTAAATAAACAATGAACGAATGAGAAATCATACACATACACAGTACACCAATGTTTTACATGGAAACCCAAAGTGAGAGAAAACCATGGAATGTTTTTTCTTATATGTCTTTAAGAATTACATTTATTGGAAGCACCAACTTCCTTTAGTTTGTAGCTGCAACTGGAAGAAGGCTCTAACCCTGTAGTTTCTCAGTGTTAGGGACCTAACCCCTCACGTAGGTAGAATAATATATTTCGATGTAATAAAGGTCAATATTAATAAGGCCTAGCAATAAGGAAGAATAAGTTGAATGTAAGAAGACCTAATAGAAGCTTCCACTTCTAGAAGGATATTCCTCTAGATGGTTCTTTTGATAGACATATTTAGTATAAATAGGAGTTGAGGGTATGAGAAATTTTGTCTTGGATATTATTGTAATAGATCTCTGCTCAACTGGAGGTTTCTCCCTTGAAGAGGCAAGTGAACATTGCTCTCATTAATCAAAGTGATCTTTCTGGTGTTATTCTGGTATCATTTCGGTAATATTGTGGTGTTATTCTGGTTATATTGTTTTTCATCTGCCATTTCTAGCATTTTATTTATGTTCTGCATACTTTTTATATATGTAATATTACAAGTGTTATCAGAGCACTTTCCTCGGTAGAAAATTGTGGGTTAATTTTTTTTCAGGGTAGAGACATATTTCAACATCTTTAAGCTATAGATATTTGTCGTTACGTGCATAAACCCATGGTCGGAGATTCATACATGCAGGAAATACAAATGGTACTTAAGCGCACATATTTTGGACACCCTTGTAACCTCTGTTGGTACCCCTTCGAGTGGCAGCACATCAGAAAACACCTATATACGGATCGGCCTAGATTTCCTGAATTCCTCTTTAGATAAACCAATCGGTCTCCTGACTGTTATAGTTCCACCGAGAAAAACACTCGGGAATATACTCTCTAGAACCTGGTTAGTCGGGTAGTACGACTAAGGGAACGGTCTAGACTCATTACTTGGTGCACTGAGATATTGGGCTGAGTACTACTGTTGGACCCCACACGTATATCAGAGAGCTATAGGATGGGGAAAACCCTTGTCTGTAGAACCCTTGAATACCTAACCCTTGGGGACGAAAACAAAAAAAAATAAAAAAATAGACAAGATCTATTGTCGCGCAACTGTGTGCGAGTTGCCAAATCACTACAAATTTGTTCCTGTGTGTGAGTTTCCAAATCACTACAAATTTCTTCCATCTTAAGCATTTGGGCATTTCATCACTGCAATATTCTTCAGACCGGAGTATAACTTCGTAGGTAATAAAAAAAAAAACAATTTTGGATTTTGTTGCACCATTATTTGAGACATGTTCCATTGGATTTATCTCTTCACCCTTATCACATTCATACCTATAATTTTTTAGAAAAATTTTTGACCTCACCTGCCCATTTTTGGTTCCCTCGTCATCATGGCCCATACCCATAGCTAAGACTTGGAAGCTCGCTTCAATACCTTGCAATCTAATTTCACAGAGACCCAACAAGAAGTGAGACAACTCAGTGCCAATATTTCCACCATCAATAAAAACATGCATTCCTCCATCGCCGCCTCAATCGAGGAACTCAAAGAAGACCTCAAACAAGACATTACTACCCATATTGAATCTGTCACTTCGATGATCTACACCAAGTTGCATATCCCTACAGATCCCCATTTATCTGGCCCACCTTTTCATACCGAAGCTGAAACTTCCTCTCATTCCCATAATTTTATGCACCATCACTTTCAGCGTGACCTACGTCTTCTGCGTGTGTATGTGACCAAATTTGATGGCTCATATCCCATTGGTTGGGTAAATCAAATGGAACATTATTTCTCTTTGTACAACATTACAGATGAGCTTTCCAAACTCCGGTATGGTGTTCTCCATCTAGATCAAGAACATTGGAAATGGTGGAAATGGAGAAAAAATGTCCGTCAAGGGTATGTTGCTTGGACACACTTTGTGGTAGAGATTTATGAACACTTTGAAACAGACACCAACCATTTAGGTTGTCTGAAAAAGTTGAAACAATCTGGCACATTGGAAGACTTTATAGCTGCTTTTGAGCGACTAGATTTTCGTACAGAGGGCATGTCTGATGCTTTTTTCTGAGAGTTTTTTATCAGTGGCCTTAAGGATGAGATCTGTTCCCATGTCCTCATGGATAGGCCTCAGAGTTGGGTGGAAGCACAATACGTTTTCTCTTCTAAAAACTGGAAACCCTCCTTTATTCCTCGCACTAAACCAGTAAATCCCACTCATCGTTCTACTCCACTAAAGATCCAAAAATTGACCAGGGACGAAATGGTTGAATGCCATCTGAAAGGCCTTTGTTATAATTGTGATGAAAGATATTTTTTGAGAAACAAGTGTAAGGAACAAAATATTTTTATGGCCATCTCGAAGGATGTTTCGGAAGAGGATGTTGAAGCTCCCCTTGTGTCTATGTCACTTGAACCCACTGACATAACCCCTCCCTCAGGCCCTCCAGAAGTAGAATCAGTCATTTCCCTAAATGATCTCACTAGATTATATGCTCCCCAAACCCTCAAACTAATTGGCTACATCAAGCATAGGAAGGTCATCACTCTTGTTGATAGGGGCAACACCCATAATTTTATTCATCACCGCATTTCCCAAGAAATTAATTGTTATATCCATGTAGTCAACAATTTCCAAATCATGATTGCCAATGGTGGGTCCATGAAATGCGAAGGATGTTGTGAAAATGTGCATCTCCAAATTGGTGACTACTATCTGAAATCTCATATTTTTTCTATCGACATGGGTGGTTGTGATATTGTGTTGGGTGCAGACTGGCTAAGAACTTTGGGTTCCATTATCATGGATTTTAAGGAATTAACCATGCAATTCGACCAGGAGGGCCAACAATATAAGTTCCAAGGCATCATCGTCAGTTCCCCTAAGATCATTAGTTCCCATTGCATGGAAAAGCTGCTCAAAAAAGGTCATTCTGGCATCATTTCCCAACTCCATGCCATACAAGCAACTGAGACACCCTTTGTGCCACAGGACCTCCAATCCATCCTCTCTAAACATCAAGTGGTTTTTTCCACTCCCCACGGACTCCCTCCTTCCCATGGTGTTCATGATCATTCCATTCCACTTGTCCCAGGAAGTCTTCCTCCCAATATTCGTCCCTATCGTCACCCCTTTTCCCAAAAAAATGAAATTGAGAAAATGGTTCACGAACTGCTTAACGCGGGTGTTATCCACCCTAGTATGAGCCCCTACTCTTCTCCTGTGGTCATGGTCATGAATAAATAAGGTTCTTGGCGCATGTGTCCTGACTTCCACACCCTCAATAGACTCACCATTAAAGACAAATTTCACATTCCTGTCATTGATGACCTCTTGGATGAATTAAGTGGTGCCCAGTTCTTTACTAAACTTGATCTTTGTTCTGGCTACCACCAGATCTGTATGAAAGAGGTAGACATTCCTAAGACTACCTTTAGAACTCATGAGGGCCACTATAAGTTTTTGGTCATGCCCTTTGGCTTGTGTAATGCTCCCTCCTCTTTCCAAAGCTTCATGAATCATGTCTTCCATCATTTTCTCTGTCATTTTGTCTTAGTTTTGTTTGATGATGTCCTCATCTATAGAAAAACCTGGATAGGCCATCTTTCTCATGTGGATTGAGTTATCCATCTACTCTCTCAGCACCAACTTTTCCTAAAACACTCTAAATGTGTTTTTGGCACCTCAGAAGTCGAGTACTTGGGTCATCTTGTTGGCAAGGACGACGTTAGGGTGTATCCTAAAGATATTGAAGCTATGTAAGACTGGCCTCACCCATAGACTCTCAAAATATTGTGTGGATTTATGGGCTTAATAGGTTATTATCGCAAGTTTGTTAAGAATTATGGAAAGATTGCGGCACCTCTCACTGCACTCCTTAAAAATAATTATTTCACTTGGACTCCATCTATTTCTTAGGCTTTTAAAACCTTGAAGATGGCCATGTGCACCACTCTAGTCCTTTCCCTTCCTGATTTCACAAAGACCTTTGTCCTGGAATGTGATGCTTCAGGGAAAGGAATCAGCGTTGTCCTTATGAAAGAGGGTTGGCCTTTGGCCTTTACCAACAAACAACTGTCTGAACGAATTTGGGCAAATCAATCTATGAAAAGGAAATGTTGGCTATTTTACATGTCGTTGATCTTAGGTGCCCTTATCTATTGGGGAAATGCTTCCAAATTAAGACAGGTCATCAAAGCCTCAAGTATTTTCTGGAATAACGCATTTCCTCCCCAGAGCAACAAAAATGGATGACTAAGCTCTTTGGATATGATTATGAGATCATTTACAAGAAAGGTGAAGACAATGTGGTTGCGGATGCACTTTCCCGAAAATATGAAGATGAAGGGTCCCTCTTTTCTATCTCCTTCATTGTACCATATTGGATCCAAGTTGTTCTCTAGGAATGGCTACACAATCCCAAAAGTTCACATTTGATACAACAATTGCAGTCTAATTCTCTAGTTTACCCGGGGTACTCTTGGCTCCATGATGAGCTTCGATACAAAGGTTGTTTGTATTTAAGTAAAGTCAAAACTTAAATCCCTAGTACTTTCTGAGCCTCATGCTACACCCACAGCTAGGCACTCCGAGTTTAACAAAACCTATCACAGGGTCAAACGTTCTTTTTTTCTAGGATGGTATGAAACGGGACGTTTGCAATTTTTTGGTTGAATGTGATGTGTGTCAATGCAACAAGGGAAAACCATTCAAATCTCCTAGAACACTACAACCACTTCTGATTCCACCTGCTATTTGGTGGGATATCTTTATGGATTTTACTACAGCATTACCTAAATCGGGCAATAAATCAGTCATCATGGTGGTAGTTGATCTCCTTTCCAAGTATGCTCATTTATGTGCTCTTCAACACCCATTTACAACATCCACTGTGGCTCAACTTTTCATGGATAAGGTCTTCAAGCTTCATGGCATGCCGCATTCTATTCTTTTTTATCGCGACCCAACTTTCACTAGCAATTTTTGGCAAGAAATGTTCAAGCTACAAGGCACCCAATTTCATCTCAGCACAGCTTATCATCTCCAGATTGAGGGTCAAACTGAAGTTGTAAACAAGTGTTTGGAAACATATTTGAGGTGTTTTTCATCGGAAAATAAAAATCAGTGGGATCAATGGTTACCACTAGCTGAATGGTGGTACAACACTTCATACCATACAACTACCCGCATGACTCCCTTTGAAGTGGTATATGGATAAAATCCACCTTCAGTTCTCTCATATTTACCAAGTGTCTCAAAGTTCCAGACAGTTGACCAAACACTTACAGTTCAAGAGGCTATTCTCTGTACCCTCTAAGAGAATTTGGTCATGGCCCAGAATCGCATGAAGCAACAAGCAGATCAAGGTCACTCTGAACGTCAATTTTCCAAAAGGGATCAGGTGTTTCTTCGATTGAAACCTTACAAGAAAAAATCCTTCAAGGCTAACCATCGTCAAAAACTGGCGCCCAAATTTTACGGTCCTTATACCATTCTCAAGTGTGTGGGACATGTGTCCTATCAGTTAGCTTTGGCCTATCAATTAGATTTGCCCAGTTAGGTGGCCTATCAATTATCTTTGCTACAAATTGAGGGAAGCTCCAACTCCCCAATTCTCTGGCTACAACCAGAAGGATGATACAACCCCATATGTTCTTTGGATACAACCAGAAGGTGGTTGCAACCACCTTTCCTTTCCCCCTCCAACCACCCTGACGTAGAAGTAGAATGATGGAACCACTGTCACACTATCACTGTGAGATATAATGTTGTAAACATGTACCAATAAACCTGCACCAAACAACCTATACCAATAAACTGAACCATGCATCAACCTGTACCTCAACTTGTAATCAACATGTACCATAAACAAGTGTATCAGCCATGCACCAACCTGTACCAAACAACCTGTAATCAACCTGTACCATAAACAAGTGCATCAACCATGAGCCAACCTGTACCTCAACCTGTACCATAAAAAAGTGTATCAACCATGCACCAACCTGTACCTCAACTTGTACCATCAATGAGTGCATCAACCATGCACCAAATATGTACCAATCATGCATCAAATACACATAAACTATGAATCATCAAGATGTACCAACATCATCAACTATACACCTCATGTATGTGCCAATTCATCAACTACTTGTCTCAACCATGTACCCGACATGTAACTCAACCATTTACCAAATACATATACCAATATAACCATCAAAATTTCTCTATCAATACATCACACTATCCATACCCAAATACCATAAACCATTACATAAAAAAATGTGCCACAACCTCATTGTTATACAACCTCTATTTGTAACATACCTCAACCAAAATCCCTCATCAATTTCATCATATAAATCTGATTTGTAACTATGTAATAGACCTGGTGTATATGATCACATACCCGAAAACCTTCCTTAACTTTAACAACAAGAGACTAGCATTTTATCAAACTTTACTTTAGTCTCACAAGACTAATTTTGGATTAGTCAACAACCCTAACTTGAAATAACCATAACTATGTACCTATAATGAATAAATATCTAAAAATGGTACACAATGTTCTTCAGTGTATTTTATGCAATTCCTTCATATTTCACTACTTGGAACCTCTCAGAAAAGGAGTTATAGCAAAAATGACATACCTTGTTGAATTATGGCTTATTCTAGAGAGAGAACTTATAGAGCGTTCCCCACATGGAATATTTGTTGTGTGGATATGAAAATTGTACAAAAAATAATACAGACTGTACTCTAACCAAAAAATTTGGTCTAAATAAATTTGGATCTGTTAGGAAGAATTTATGATGTTTTTACCTGAAACACATGTTTTAGACTAGTTTCGGGACTAGCCACAAACCCTATTTTCCACGGCGTGTAACTCCAAAAATACAATGACCCACAAGATGAAATTTGTATCGAAACTACTTGGATATGTTTCCTCAATGGCCTCCCAATTTCACGATCAGAAGCATTCTAGAAAAAAACATTATTTTTAAAATGGTGAGATGAACTGCAAATAACATACCTTAGAAAGCATCATCAAAAGAATTTATCCTCCCTTGAATTCCGATCTTCATTCCTTCACCTTCTCTCTGAAATTGATGTAGGAGCATCTCTCCATGTCAGCCAACCAGCTAGCCATCCACGTCAAGCACACGCATTCAAAGATGAAGAGAGGCGCAGTCCTCATTTAAAATTTGAATTGAATGTAATTAAATGTTTAATCTGTTGAGCTGTGAAGCCATGCTTTTGTGTAGGCATTAGAGTAGGTAGGCCTTTAATGTTTGTAAGGCTGAGATCTAGATCTGGATAGTGGACTAGATAGCCCATTCAATGTAATTGAATAGGGTAGGTAGATTGGAGGGAAGAGATCGAAGAGCCCCTCAGGTAAAAAGGGATTTTAGTATCTCATTTTAGGGGAGTAGTAAGGTGAGCTAGAGAGGAGTAGGAGTGAGAGTCTGCGAGTAGAGAGCAGAAAATAAGGAGCTGAGACCTTGTTACAGGCCATGCTCAGGAACACCTTGTAAATACAGGCGTTTTCCATTTTTAATACAAATAACAGTTTTCCTGCATGACTATGTGTTAAATGAATGTCTGTGAGTGTTCTTTATATACTGTGAATGTGTGTTATGCTTATGCATTTGTAGGAGTATGTTTGATTCCAGGTGAAGGTCTTTGAGGTTTCATGCCAGGAGGGCATGATAGAGCACTGCGGTCTCTGAATACTGTCGAGCTGAATATATAACATATGAATCAACATTTAATTGTCAACCCGGGAAGGTAGACTTAGAGGAACTAGCACAGGAAATGTAGGGTTAAAGAGGGGGTTTAAAGGATGCCAAACTAATCTCTGAATTGCTAAAAGAAACTTGTTGGAAGAAGCTACTGTACTCTACCTTGTTCGACACTACTCTGTACTGACTTGCACTCGTTCTGCACTACTCTGTACTAACTTTCATAAAACTGTTCTGTATTAATTAAAAGTGGTCATATGCATGTAAAAGGTCTACTGCACACTAATGACTAAAGCCAATTAAGTTTCTGCTACTTATTACTCCACACAACTCAACAACCTTCTATTTTATAATGCAATGAAACTCTCTATTGTAACCAAATGAAATGCTATTTCTGTTAATCAATGGCTGAAAAGATAACATCTAAACTTGAATCTTGAAATGCTAAACCCTCTGTTGCAATCAAATGAAATCCTACTTCTGTTCTATTAAACCAATGAGAAAACGGCTGAAAGATGATGTTCAAATCTGAAGATGGAGTCTACTGTAAATGCAATGTACACAGCTTTGTTTCCATCGAAGGGGGCCCTGCCTTCTCTGTCAACAGACCGTTCTTTGCATACTGAAAATGAATAACCTACAACAAACTTGCAATAACAGAAATCGTATCACTGAAACTCTTAACTACTTTATTGAAAAGAACAATACAAGTGCTTGGAGATTTCCATTCTTCTATCTAATCTATGCTCCGTCTATCTCCCTCTTCCATTTCTCGAGCATAACAACTTTTGATATCACGTTTTTAGATCCCTCCAATGCATGGCTTTGCGCCCTAGATAAACAAGAAGTTACAAAACGGTTTTAAGAGTATCACCGGAGAATGAGACACGTTTTGAGACACGTTTTACACAGTCAATCGTTCCACGATTTTCTTCCTTGCGTTATACATGCACGAATTTAAATGCTTGATGCCAGCTAGACACGTTTTGAGACACGTTTTACACAGTCAATCATTCCACGATTTTCTTCCTTGCGTTATACATGCACAAATTTAAATGCTTGATGCCAGCTATTGAGTGCTCGTTGAGAGCCAACGATTCAAATTCCAGCTATAATTATTCCTCCTCAAATCGCTGAGCACTCTGTTTAGTTGTTCAGAGTCAAACTTATCTTGGTATTTATAATGGCTATCATTTTTCATATTGCCCAATAACCCCAGAAACTGAAGTAAATGATGACCTTAACAATTTGCACATCTTGAATAATATTGTCTAAAAAATTAAGAAGAAAGCATTCCCTGGGACCAAATGAAACACGAACATACCCCGGTCCTCCACTAGCACTACCAGGGATAACAATAACACCATGTCTTTTTGCAAGCCATTTAACAACTTCAACATCATCATAAGCACCACTTGGTAACTTTGCCCAGAGATAAATTTCTCCTTGTCCGCCCTTTACAGCATTTGCACCAAGAGGTGACAGTGCATCCAAAATTATATCTCTGTTTAACTTTTGAACCCTTTCCTTCACCCATTTAGGGCCAAGCTCCAGTGAATACAGAGCAAGATTTTGTCCAATGATTGAAGCACATATTGGGATAGTATCCTATTTTTTGAGTAGTTGTGATCCAAGGCCCTCGACTTCAGAAGGATATGCTATATATCCAATTTTCCAGCCCATCATACCATAAGATTTAGAAAAAAAGAGAATACATTGATAATGTGTGGAGCCTCTACACAAGTATGTTTCAACCCATCATACATAAAATACTCATAAGTATTATCCACTACAAGCCAACACCCTGTATTTTTGCAAAGTTCATATATTCTCCGCAGAAGAGGATTATTATTGCATTTATAGTTGAATTCTTTGCTCATTTGTGGTTTTGGAAGTACTTCATGATTTATGTATACAGCGGAACATATATGTGTAACAGAATATGAATAGCACAGAAAGAATGCCATTTGATTAACAAAAGACTTCAGGAGAGTAAACAATATCTTCAAGAACCAGCAAGAAAATGTTATAAATCTGGAGCCCAACATCTCCCCATTCCTAGCCTTTTGCATGTCCTCATGCAAACGAATCCACCTCTTTAACACTGGCATGGTAATAGAATGTTAACAGTCCCAAGAAATATCCATCTTGATTAATCGGAACTGCTGAGAAGAACCCCTGTATTCTGAGCATATGCTGTCAACTCATTCATTCATCATTTAGATGGAAAATCTTCAATCACTTTTTATTTCAGCTGATGCTTTTTTTATTGCAGCAAACATAAACTATTCAAAGGTGCCATCTTTTATTCACTATCCTACCTACCTACTTAAAGAAATGAAACATTTCTTTAAGTATAGGTAAATAACCAATGTAGCCACTGTCTTAGCAGAATCAATAATGAATTCATGCCCTTTGATAGAAGATATAGATGTATAATTACCAAGGCATGTTGGGAAAGAAACACCGGTCACTTGATTTTGAAGATTTGTTGAAGAAGAAGAGCATCTGAAGGCTGTAGAACAGATTGAAACCAATGTTCAATATGATTATGCATACCATGTTCTGTTGCTGCTAGAGTTTATAATTTCTCATTGTTCTTTGTAGGTTGGCAAAGGTGTTCACACAGAACCACTGAATCAACTGTTTCCTCCTCCATCTCTTGAGCTGTAGAGATCTCTTCAAGTTCCTGCAATATGCACAAAAGTTCCTGCAACAATCTCTTCTTCCGTTCATTCAATCTTGAATCCATTAGTCAATTTTTTTTGTGATTTTTTTTCTTTTGTTGTAGGTGGTTTTGCTAAAACTTTGAAAGTCACATCAACTGATAATAATTCTGAAACCCACACTAGCTTGAAATAAAATGAAATGCACTCTTGCTGAATGGAAATTTGCTTCTACTGAATCAAATGCACACCCTCTTATACTGATGAACTCAACTGCTGAATCAAATCTAATACTGTTGAAATCAAGACTCTGCTGCTGTTGAATAAAATCTACTAAAATGAAAACCTCTTTGTTGCTGAATGTAATCTAACACTGCTGAAATGAACCACTTTCACACTAATGAATTTGAAAGCACTCTTTACTTCTAAAGAAATACTTGCAGAAATCAAATCTACTTGGCAAAACTTCGGAGCCCACTCTCCAATCCTTTTTAGTACCTCCCCGGCAACGGCGCCAAAATGTCGAGCTGAATATATAACATATGAATCAACATTTAATTGTCAACCCGGGAAGGTAGACTTAGAGGAACCAACACAGGAAATGCAGGGTTAAAGAGGCAGTTTAAAGGATGCCAAACTAATCTCTGAACTGCTAAAAGAAACTTGCTGGAAGAAGCTACTGTACTCTACCTTGTTCGGCACTACTCTGTACTGACTTGCACTCGTTCTGCACTACTCTGTACTAACTTTCATAAAATTGTTCTGTATTAATTAAAAGTGGTCATATGCATGTAAAAGGTCTACTGCACACTAATGATTGAAGACAATTAAGTTTCTGCTACTTATTACTCCACACAACTCAACAACCTTCTATTTTATAATGCAATGAAAATCTCTATTGTAACCAAATGAAATGTTATTTCTGTTAATTAATGGCTGAAAAGATAACATTTAAACTTGAATCTTGAAATGCTAAACCCTCTGTTGCAATCAAATGAAATGCTACTTCTGTTCTATTAAACCAATGAGAAAACGACTGAAAGATGATGTTCAAATCTGAAGATGGAGTCTACTGTAAATTCAATATACACAGCTTTGTTTCCATCGAAGGGGGGCCTGCCTTCTCTGTCAACAGATCGTTCTTTGCATACTGAAAATGAATAACCTACAACAAACTTGCAATAACAGAAATCGTATCACTGAAACTCTTAACTACTTTATTGAAAAGAACAATACAAGTGCTTGGAGATTTCCATTCTTCTATCTAATCTATGCTCCGTCTATCTCCCTCTTCCATTTCTCGAGCATAACAGCTCTTGATATCACGTTTTCAGATCCCCCCACAATGCATGGCTTTGCGCCCAAGTAGTTACAAAACGGTTTTAAGAGTACCACCAGGGAATGAGACACGTTTTTCATAATCAATCGATTCAAGATTGCCTTTACCCGTGTCTCTTGATAAGCATGATTACATGTGAAACCGAATGCTTATTCGCCCCTTAATATAGGCGATACCATTAAGTTTGCAACCGATTCTTGAATGCCCTAATCTCATGACATGAAGGCAATACATTTAGTAAAAGAAACACGCATGGCAATAATTCTGGACCTTTTACGCTGATGAAATTGGCCTGGCACTCATTAGCAATAGCTTTTGCAAGCAGAGTCTCTCCACAACCTGGTGGCTTGTAAAAGAGCACACTCGACAAAAATTCCACGTAGGGCAGATGGGTTACTGGTGCTTAACGCAGTCTGGAAATGCTCATTGGTAACAAACATAGAATTGAGGATTTCAGCATCAATAGTCTCTAAGTAAATAACATCCATTTTTCCTGATGCACTGTAACGCAGCCTCAGTGCATAGAGCTACGAGATCAGCTCCAACATATCCATGCGTATCCTTCTGTCTTCATAACTACTGGAAAAATACAAATCCTTTAAAACTGTCATCTTCTCAAGAGCACACAATGAATACAAATAGAGTATGCATGAAGACACTTAGAATATAATCACTGCATTTCTTCCCGATTCAATATTTCCCAGTTACTATACTTTTTGTTTCCATAATAAAATCATTTTCCCCCTGTTACTTGAATACTGTACTTGCAATTCATTCAAAATATTTATAAATACTCATATTCTTTGTATGGATATGAAGGATTTCCAATTGTCCCACTTCATTGGGAACTTCAATATCAATTTCCTTATCAAACCTTCCAAACCTTCTAAGAGCTGGGTAAATTTAGCAGCTTCGTTGATATCTTCACTGGGTGCGAGCTGGTACCTGGTACTGGTAAGTTCTGTTTAGTATCAACATTATGTTAAAGAGACAAATATCCCAGGAATGG
>ML825257.1:0-24489 GCA_009831015.1 Picea engelmannii | reverse complement strand
TTAAGGTTTCTGGGGTGTTCTATCTTTAGTATAGCCTCTATCCTGCTGGGATCAATTCTGATTCCTTCTTTAGAGATGATATGTCCCAACAATTTACCCTCTTCTAACCCAAAAAGACATTTCTTGGGATTTAATGAAATCCTGAACCTTCTACATTTTTTGAAAACTCGTCTAAGGTGTCGCAGGTGTTCATCATCGGATTGGGAAAACACGGTCACGTCGTCTAGATAAATGACAATAAACTTTCCTGACTCCTCCACGAAGGCAATGTCCATCGCCCTCTGGAAGGTGGCTCCTGCGTTCATCAGACCAAAAGGCATCTTCACATACATGAAAGTTCCCCATGGGGTGGTGAAAGAGGTCTTTTCTTGATCGTCTGGGTGAACTAAGACCTGGTTGTAGCTTGAGAAGCCATCTAACAGGGAAATTCGACTGGACCCGACCACACTTTGCAGGAGGTGATCCATCTTAGGCAAGGGGTAATTATCCTTCAAGGATGCTTTGTTCAGATTTCTGAAATCTATGCAGAGTCTGATTTCACCGGTTTTCTTGCGTGTGGGGACTAAATTAGAAACCCACTTCGAGAAACATAGTGGGACTATGATCTTGGCATCATACGTTTTCTTGATCTCCTTTTCTATCAAGGGAAGCAATTTGGGATTTATCCTTCTAAGCTTCTGTCTAAACGGTTTATGGTCTTCCTTGATGGGAATCCTATGTTGTATAATGTTGGTGTCGTAGGATTTTAAATCTTCATAGCCCCAGGCAAAAACGTCTGAATATTCTTTGAATAGTTCCATGTACTTAAGCTTTTGTTCTAGGGGTAGAGATTTGGACAGTTTGACCATCCTAGGCTTCTCGTCAGTTCCTATATTATAGTCCTCTACCTCTTGCCCATGAGCCTCTAGTTTTGGTTTCTTAGCCACATCATCACTGTCAAACAGATCTTCTAAAGGGACAAGGCCTCTAGACAAGACATTGCTTTTCAGTTGTAAAACATCGGCATACACTTCGTCATCCCCTAACTCTCCTAAGTCTACTGTATCTGCTGAATCTACTGTATTTACAATATTAACACTATCTATTTCGAATTCAGAGTTATTTACATTCTCGTTTTCATTTTCTAGATCTATGTCTGTACATTCAAAATCGTTCTTGCATTGCAGAAAATCCTCTATCTGATCGTCATTTCCAAATACTTGCCAATACCTGATATTATCGGGCACTGTCGGCCTGCATTTCACTTCCACAGTGTATGGGCGAGTTTGTCGGAAAGGGATCTTACATGAAGCAACAGATGTAGCTAATCCGTCAGCCAAAATATTCTGTCCTCTGGGCATGACCTGCAAATCCACCTCGTTAAAACATTTCAAAGCATCGAGAGCAGCATTCCTGTAGGCTCTAAGGCATGGGTGTTTAACAACATATTCACCTTTAATTTGCTTAATAATTAATTCAGAGTCACCCCTTACCATTATTTTCTTAGCACCAACTTTTTTCAACAGTTTCAGACCGAGCATTAAAGCTTCATACTCAGCAAAGTTGTTAGTGAAATGAAAATTTAGCTTATAGGAACGATTTTCCGAATACATTTTTTGATGATTATGCAACCAGACACCAGCTCCTGCTCCTTCTTTACTCACGGCTCCATCAAAATCCATACTCCAGAAATCGGCAGGGAACTCTTCAGTGATTTCGTTTTCCATCTTTGTTGCGTCACCTCTTTCTGGACCTTCATCTTGACTAGCTACGTTTTCAACTAGCCGATTATCTTGCTCTTCGGTATCACCATCATTGTACAAGATGAGTGAATCTATATCTAAATGAGCAGAGTAAAGAGGGTAATTATGAGGTTTCTCTTGACTGCTGACCATATACTTCATCAACGTTTCTTTGTATAACCTCCTCTGTTGACCAAACACTGGGATAGTGGCGTAAGACATATCCAGCTGCAAGGTTCCTTTTAGCTTATCTCCCCAAGAGCGGGATAACAACATACCATATTTAGGCGGGATGTCGGCAACCACTACGTCCATCACCATGCTTTTCGAAGGGATTTGAACCAAGGTTATGCAGAGATCTTTAATCAAACCAATACATTTGACTTTGCTAGAGTCAAACGAGTGTAAGTCTTTGTAGGGCCTAGTGACTTCCAATCCCAGTTTTTCCATTACTTCTTTTGGCATTAAATTATGTGAGGCACCTGAATCTAACGAGGCGTTATGTAATATTAAATCATGTATGTTTAAACTGATGTAAAAGGGAGCTACATCACCGGTATCGTCTCGACCATTTACTTCAGGTCCGAAGAGGAGCTCGGGGTGATCGTCGGCAAGGTTCACCGTGTCTGACTGAGTCACTGATCCAATAGACAGGGCTTTGGTGCCTATGTCAGGTTCAATGGCTAACGCTTTTAGTACCTATGACCGATAACCGCCTTGTTTCACCAATTCTGTAAGTGGGATAGGGATTTTAATTTTGGCCAACTCTGCTTCTAGGTTAAAAGGCGCGGAAGTCCGAGTCTGACTCGTTGACTCTGGTTGGTCCACCTTATTCTTCTGCTCAGAAGGACTGGGAGGCTCATCAGATGGAACCTTGGGTTGTGCTGATCTTTTCAATATAGTGACGTTTTTCTTCAATGGGGGGTCAACTTTATTCTTCTGAGAAACTTTATCAGAAGTATTTTCAGTAGAAGGCTCAGGGGCTTTCTTGGATTCGACTGTCTTTTGTGTTTCGGTCATCTTTTCAGATGAGACCCCTTCTATCTTTCTGCTGCGCAGATTATACCGCCTGCGTCCCTCCAGAATAACATTCTCAAGGAACTGTTGTGCGTCATCTTCGGTTTCCTCGCTTATCTTTGTTTGATTTTGAAGAAAGAGTTCTTGCTCTTCTTGAGTGAGGAAAATGGTCTCATTATCATGGATACCCATGAGGTTAATGTGAGTGTCCTCCAATTCTTCAATTATTTCCCCCCCATCGTCAGCATAGTTTTCCTGTAGAGGAGGTCTAATTGGTTGATCTGGGCCTCTCTGTTCTCTTTGATCCCTTTGTCTGATTTGAGGAGGGTTTCTCCTGAAATTTGGGTTCCGAATCTGAGGAGCAGGTTTGTCGTCTCTCAGATGATTTCTGTCTGAAATACCCGTTCTTTCTATCAATAATGATAATGATCTGACTACAGTATCCATTTTGGAATCGTTGTTAGACGTGGACGGTTCTTCCTTGATCATGACTCTCCTTTCAGATCTTTGACGTGCCCATTTAGCCAACAGATTAGCTTCCACACTAATAGCAATTTTCTGCATGTCTTCGAGGGTGGCAGCATCTCTTTCTCTTAATTGATAAGACATGTCAGCGTCGAATCCATCAGGAAATTTAATTAATGCCAAACCCAGGGGAGGTTTAATTTCATTCGGGATTGTGTTATACAAATTGTTAAAACGGGTGCAATAGTCTTGGACCGTCTCACCTTGATTTCTCTTTATGTTCTCGTACTCAGACAGTATCTGGAGAGGGTTTTTCTTTACCTCCCATCTGTCGAGGAAACTTCTTTGGAACGCTACAAGGTCAGGGATTGAGGCTGCGGGTAATGCTTTGAACCACTTCTTGGCGTTCCCTGTCAGACTCTGGGCGAAAAGTCTCATTCGAACATCGACTTCGTCAACTTCTTGTAGATCCAAGTAGTCGTTCATTTTATCTACGTGTTTTTTTGCGCTTAATGTTCCTTTGGAATCAAACTGTGGCAGTCTAGTCTGGTAGTTTTGGGGCATGGCATGCAGAGGTGCAGCCAACACCAAAGGTGCATATCTAGCTGCCATGATGGGCGGAGGAGGTGGTAAGACGGCCTGGGTGGCAGGAGGGGTAGTGACTGAAGATGAGGGTGATGAAGGGCTGTGTGGTGCAGAGGTATTAATTCGTATCTTAGTCGTGGGAGACAAGGCTTCGGGGGTTCGGGGTTGCAACACAGTTGGATAAAAAATGAGCTTAGAAGCGAAGGTTTCAGACCGTGTTCTACCAAGGTTTCGTGGCGCAATAGGATCGAGATCAGGATTTTGAAAGACACTTAGTCTTCCGGAAAAAGAAGGAGACCGGTGGAGAGGAGAATGACTCATTGAATAGGTGGCTAAGGTCTTTCGTTTCAACAACTGCTCGAGATTATCTACCGCTGCTGAGAGTTTTGGATCTGGATGAGATCGAGTGTGGACCTTCTTAGGAGCCAAAACTCTTTTTGGGTTTATATATATATATATATATATATTTTATTTTATCTACGTGTTGTTGAAAGCAAACTAAGGAAGATTCCTACGTTTACGTCACCTAGCTTCCAGTTGTTCCTGAGCAACTATGTCACGTTCAATGGCCGCCCACGAACGTTTGAGCTTTTCCCGGTTATTGGCAGTCTGGAGGATTATGTCAAAAAGGTTCGACGCAATATGAGTTTGATTCGCTAGTCCGGGCTCGATATTAGGTTGTACTGCTACAGGGATAGTCATAGAGGGACAAAGGTACCAGGAAAGATACTGGAAGTAATATATACAGAGTTAATCAACCTCTAAATATCACTTTCTTCTCAAAATCAAACTTTCTTAAGGGAAGTCGTGAGATTGTCAGTTTTAGTTTGTCCCCAGTGGAGTCGCCATTTATGTTATCACTCTGTAAATTTCCTAGAGGTTGAAAAGAGGAAATATACCAAGGTAACCTTAACCAACCGCTTTTGAAGCTGGGATCTAGCCCTTCCAGCTTCAGAGAGGGATCTCTCTATAAGATTTAGCTTTGTTTGAAAGATATTAGGCTAGATAAAGGCACGAGTTTTGTTTTGTGGTAAAATGTTTTTAAAGTTGGTTGAGACCAATTACACATCCATTGGGCTATGGGGTCTGTACTTAATAAAATCCGAGATGCAACCAGAAACGCTGAAGAAATCTTTCACAAGGTGAGGTAACAAGCTCACTGGATCTTTAATAATTTAATTGATGGACAGAAGAAAAGATAAGGGAAATAACTCCAATTAACAAGCACTTAAGAATCTCTTAACTGAAGATATTTAGAAGATGAACATTAAAATCTATAGAATCGGAAACAGGGTATCAGGGATAAATCCTGCAACATAACGCTATTCGTACAGATTAGTTATAGAAAAACAAGATGATCACAAAGCAATAAAACATTTAACTAAGAAAATCACATCACCAGTGAAACCTGCGCAAGAATCCTGTGAAATGCCTCTTCTTTATTAATGGTGGATCTCGTCAAAAATGTTACAGCTCGATAACAATCAGGTGTGCAAAACAACAACCCTCAATACATTGGAAAATGAAGTATTTATAAGACATAATACATACGATCCTGTCATAACTGACCAGAACGTGTTCATGCTATTTTTAGAAAAACTAACTTAACTAAGCAAAACCGTTTAGATGATTCATCACAACTGTATATTGAAATTCAGGGGTAGGTCATTGGTGAGGTACCTGCGCCACCTCTGCTGACAGGACAACTAACTGGAAGTGACAGCTCATCTACTAATCTAGTAGATCACACAGTTCTTCCCATCTGATATGACTTGGCACTGTGATTTTAAGCAATCTCTGGTACACTTCGTCCATGTCTGTGTACTTAGAAAATGTAGGCTTGACGACGAAAATGTGCTTAATTTCATGATGGATACTGATGTCCAGCTGCAAGGCTTGCATGAAGGCTCTTCCTGTGATGTTTGAGTGTATTCCTGCGAATTTAGCACTTTCCTTGGATACTTCGATCAACTTTTTCTTATAATCGGGAAGCGTCATCAATCTGTCGTTTATGACCTTCATGCCAGGCAGGCCTTTCCTTTGCAGAGCATCTATCTTGTGGAAGAACTTTTGCACTCCCTGATCAATGATTTGGATCTTCTCTTCTAGCTGAAGCATGAGACCTCTTTTGGTCAGAACTCTTTTCACTTCCAATATGGTTTATGTCCTATCTTCAATTTTCAGCTCCTCGAGTTCCTCTCGTGTCTTAGAATTCAGGAACCTTATGATCTCATTAGCCTAGGCTGGCATGTCGCCCAGTTCAGTCCTTATTTTCTCCACAGCCTGTTTGCTCCTCTCGAGCAACTCGTTATGTTCGAACATGATCTGAACCATTGGCCAGATTTCATTGATAGACTTAGAGATATCAGTCCACACAAGTTCTTTAACTTCAGCCAAGGTATTTCTGGCCAATGTCTGTTTCTGTAGCTGCTGCAGCTCTTTCCTTATCTGCTCGTTCACCTGCTTTTCCTTTGACAGACTTGTCTGAAAGGAAGTCTTCAGCTCCTGGAGATTTTCCAATTCTTTCTTAAGCCTGCTGATTTCAGACTCTTACAGATTCATTCTTTCCATAGACTTAGCCAGGCCAGTAGCTCCTTCGGGAAGGGGAACTGTTGTTGCAGATGGGACGACTGTCACCATTGTGGTCGCAATTGGAACAAAACTCAGTGGAACACCTTCCATTGACTTTGCCTTCTCTCTCTCCTTGAGCAGTCTCTCCATCTCTGCCTCCATCTCCTTTAATTGCGCACTCTGCTCCAGGAGTAATTTCAACATTTCATCTTTTTCGCCTTCTCTTTCAGCTATTTCCTTTGTCTGTGGGTCCTCTGTTGGTGGGATCTTCAACTGTTTTCTCAAAGCGGCTATGTCAGCATTTTTCTTTTTGATCATTTCCTCAGCAGCCTTGACGTTCGCAGGATCGTATCCTATCTTGAGGACCAGCTCCTCCAGTGTTTTTATCCTGTTATCTTTCGCGAAGGAAGACATTTTTTCCAGCTTCAGCTGGGTCTGGGCATTGCTCAAAGCTATCCGAAACATTGACCCAGAAGTTGCAACGCGGGCTAAAGTGTGGAAGATCATCTCCCCAGTTTTCTTATGCAGATCCATCTGATCTGCCGGATGTACATCTTTTGCTTGAAACTCAAATGTTGACCTCTTGTAGTCGGATATCACCTTTGGATCAGGCACTTGTGCATGGAGGAACGCCAGGTGCATCCTACCCTTCTCTGTATCAAATAATGAGAGAAGTCTATGCTGGGCTGTGGATGACTGCTTCTGGAACTGTGCATAAGTGCTATTGGTGAGCGACTGGTTCCTCTTTCTGATCGTGTCATATTTTTCAAAAATGCCCAATTTGAGCCCAGTGCTACTTGGAGGAGTATCCAATGGAGAATCTGAGGATTTTATTTCTTTTATACCCTCCTTATGCTGACTGGAGCCGAAAGGAAAACTGAGCTGCTTAGCACCAGTGGTGGTCACCGTGGTGAGTGGGGTCTCTTGCTCCACTATCGCGCCTATCGTTGGAGCTGTCCTCGGCTTTTTGGAGTGCGATTCAAATTCCTCCGAAGACACCTCTGTGCCCGGAGAAGATGATTCATGCCGGGGCCTCTTCTCCTTGACATTCTGAGGTGTGGCCACGGGTGGTGCGCTTGTTGAGGGTACCTGCTCTTCCTTTCTGATAGTCGGTTCCACGTCCTCCAATGTATCGAGATCCCATTCTACTTGATTAGAAAATTTTTCGATTTCAGGCCTGGGCTCATGCACATATGGAGCATTCTTATTCTTGACTCTCATCTCAGAAATGATGCCATGGGGATCATAATGCCAGGGGAAGCTTGACATGAATTTCATTTCCCTCGAGAGTCTGTCTGCTTCATCACCTGCGCCTCTGCTATTGCAGATGAAAGAGCCTATCTGCCCTTTAATCTGCAATTGTTGCTTCTTTTTGAGAGAGACAAAGTGAATATCATCAGAATTCATAATTTTCCTAATGTATTCCAAAGTGAAAATCCTTAACGATATGTATCTTGGAAGCTTGAATGGTGCCAGCTCGCACCCATAAACTCGGATCTCAGAGTGATTCTGATACAAGTACCAGTCTCCTGTCTTAGCATTTTTTGAGAGGTGTATAACTCTCCGGACCTCGTCATTTACCCGTGGCTCAAGCATGCCACTCAACATACTTACCACTGGGTGATAAAACTGATCTATGAACGCCGTGAAGTAATATTCGACGGAATTTCGCCTCAGGAGAGACGTCCACGCTGTGACGGGTTGACGCTTCCCGTCGGCATCCATCTTCTGCATGCAGAAGTTGAACTTGTTGGCTTGGAAATAGATGAACATGTAAGCCAGAATGGAAGATTATCTGAACATTCCTTCGGTGTCGAAATTGACGAACTGCTCATGGATGTTATTTGCCAGGAATGTGCTGTAGTTGAACTGCGTGGTTGGTTGTTCGTCGTTGGAAAAGATGGACAGAGTAGTATCCCAGTAGAGCACACACAACCGAGATAATCTGATTCCCTTTGACGGAAAACATGGAATAAGGGTACGGGGGGCTGGTGGTCGGGAGCGGAGCGGAAGTGGGAAAAAACAGCTCAAAAATCTGAGCTCTCTGCGGGAAAGTCATCTTCTGGTAAAGCTCGGTGAGGATTTCCAGGTTAAAAGGGGAAACAGATTCTGCTCTGGTGATTTGTAACATCTGATCGATGTCCTCAGGGGTGATGAAGAAAAGCATGCCCCCAAATGAAGACATGATGGCTTTTTGGTCGGGTAAGTAGTGGACCTGGCAGCGGAGGGCAAACTCGGGGAAATTATGGATTTGGGGGAAAAGATATAAGGGAAAATTGGACTCCCATAGCCCAATCTCGTCACTCTGGTCCAGGAAGACTTCCCGAATCCATGACCGCAAATCTGCGAAGTTGAAACTGCATATAGTGTCAGCTATCAACCGATCCTTGTCGACCAGGGGAACTTTATCCAGGTCCACCGGAGTAGGAACGAATGGATTCTCTTCATCATCCATTTGCTTTGTTTTAGACGCCATCTCAGCAACTGTACTTGCAACAAACAACGTTAGTGGGGTCTACTGGAGGTGGAAGAAAGCGACGGGGAAGCAATGGGGAAAAAGGTAAACGCGTTCTCTGGTGCGATGGATGGTTATGGCGCGAGGGATGAATAAAGAATGCAAATGGGCACAACGGTGTTTTTATTTAAAACTGGGTCAGTCGGACGCGGGAAAATGGTCAGCATGACAACGGACATATTATCCCGTTATTAATGGACAGCGGGCCACTTGGGGTGATATGGCAGGTGACGGTGACCAGAGTATACGAACAACTGACGTGGAGGCTGGTGATTGGGGGTGAAAGTCGCCAAAGGGGGCTTCTCATGAGTGAAGTGAGTTATGGGACTGACAACTGGACTGACGGAGGTTATGGGAAGTGACCCGACCCTAGTAGCAAGTGGGTCGAGTGGGCCTAGTGGAGGGTGACGTCCAGGGGTGACGGGATGTCAGGTAGAAGGTGGGTGAAGTGACCTCTAGACGAATAAGAACGCGCCATTTGTAGCATAGGGGCCCGCCAGAAGGAATATTCGTTTCGGACCCCCCCCTTTGGTTAAAAGCAGAACACCCGGGGGGGTCTGGAATCAGCCACGAACTGTTGATCAGCGCACTTGTCTGATGACCATCCAGATGTGCGCGCTCCTTTAATATCAATTCTGGACCCCCCCCCTCCACTAAAGGCGAAACGACCGGGGGGGGGGGTGGTCCAGAATCCAATGTGGATCGTCGACCTGGGCACTCAGTTTAGAACCGTTTAGATATGTGCCTGCGTTATAACCAATTCCGGACCCCCCCCCCTCTGTTAAAGGTAGAAAGGAGGGGGGGGGTCCAGAATCCAATGTGAACCGTAGATTTACGCACTTTGTTCCGGACCGTCCAGATTTGCATATGTATTACCATCGATTCCAGACCCCCCCCTTTTGGTTAAAAGTAGAAGACTAAGGGGGGTCCGGAATGCTCCGTGAACCGTCGATCCATGAGCCGTGATCTGAGCCATTGAGAGATGAAGGAAGCATAGGTCGGGAGCGGCAAAAAAAAAATAGGCGAACTTAGGATAAGAGCTTCTTGTAGGATTTTCTTGGATTTTCTCATACACAACCCCAATGGGAGCTTGTTTCAACCATCCTACGGCAAGGAAAAACTTGAGGTAGCACTCTCTTCGGGAGGGTTTTAGCTGTGCAAGGTTGGTCGGGCAATTAGTCTGTACTCTAACCTATTTCACAAGGCAAAGCCCAAGTCAAACTGCTGGGTTAAGGTATCATTTTCCCTAGGGGCTATCTGATCAGGATTAGATGGTCTAATCAGATGCATTCACTAGTTCTAACCTAGGGGCTATCTGATCAGGATTAGATGGTCTGATCAAATGTATTCACTAATTCTAACCTAGGGGCTATCTGATCAGTATTAGATGGTCTGATCAGATTTATTCACTAACCTATCAACATTGAAAATTTAAAAGAACTTGGTCACGCTTGAAAGGTATGACCAAGTTGCTATTATTACATGGGGCCTTTGTTCCAATTCTTTTTAGCCCTCTTTTCTTTTTCCTTCTTTTTCTTTCTTTTTTCTTTCTTCTTTTTCTTTTCACAAATTATTTGAAGAATGCAATATCATTTGTCCACCAAATCACCAGACATAGATAATATCCAAGTCATCAACTGATTCCCATAATTTATGGGGTGATAACACACAAAAATCCAAGTACCCATCTCTCTTCTACCCAGCTTGCACCACCCGAGAGAATGGAGCTTCACCCTTCTCTACCACGCAGTCCCTTAGGCAGTCCTTCTCCTTAATTCGGGCTCCAGCGCAACTGGTCCATAATATTGATGTTGGAACTCTTAGGACTCGCAGCTGTGAGCAATGCTAGACATAGGCCAATTCATCTTAGACATGCAGGCCTCAAGTCACAGATGGATCACTCCAATGACCACTACAACCAACTATCCTGTGGCTAATTCTTCGGCAGTTCGGTTCCCTTTCCCAAGACAAGATGCGGATGATGGATGGATCAATGAATGGGTAAGTGGGTTCATGGAGGTGCATGCATGAAATTATGTGAGGGATAGAATGGTGTGAATGAAAAAATGAAGGAGCAAACGAACCAATGACCAACCCCCCCATCATACCAAAGGCAGGTTTAAGTAATTTCGGGGAGAACCAAGAACCTCCTGGCCTTACCCAAGAAGCTCATGTAACCGATCCCCTCCCTTAGATAAAAGGGTAATTAGAATAGGAATAAACACTTATCCCCTCAATCCCCCTCTCTTGTGGAATCATATCCCCCTATAACTCTATTCCTTGTCCATCTAGTAGCCAATCATGTATTTATTATTAATAACGATAAAAACATTACATGTATTGGGCACACTGGCCTTTTAATAATTTTTTTGGGCACCCTAGCCTCTCGGCATTGTAACAATAAATTATTTAAAATGGGGGCTCAAAACCTGGGGTGTTACATCCCCTCCCCCTTATTTTGGCACTGTCCTCTGTGCATATACAAAATAGAGACCAAAATCCCAAATTTATTCAAAAAGTCATGGGTACTCTACCCGCATGGCATCTTCATGCTCCCAGGTAGCATCTTCAAGACCATAGAAGTTCCATTGAACTTTTATCATCTCTATAACTCGAATCCAGAGCATTTTGACTTTTCTGTCCAATACCCACACTAGTTGAACCTGAAAATCTCCCTCTGTCTCTACCTGAATGAAATGTCAATCAATAACATGGTTATGATCATGTACATATTTCTTTAGTAAAGAAACGTAAAATACATTATGCACATTCATGGAAGCAGGCAATGAAAGCATGTATTCAACTGGCCCTATTCTGTCCAATATTTCAAATGGACCACAGAATCTGGTTGCATCTTTGTACAACTACCCAATTTCAAAGAACTTTTCTTGGGCTTCACTTTCAAAAGTACATGCTCCCCTACTTTAAACTCTCTAGCTGTCATGTTCTTGTCTGCATAAACGTTTTGTCTATCTTGAGCTACCTTTAAATTTGGCTTGATCTTGACCACCTGGTCTTCCATGTCCTTGAACAACTCTGGCGCAAGTACCACTCTATCTGATGGGTTGTCCCAGCTTACTGGAGTATCACATTTCCTACCGTACAAGGCTTCAAATGGGATCATTCTCAATGAATCTTGATACCCATTATTATATGCAAACTCAACCAGGTGTAAGTAATCTTTCCACTTATATGGCTTATCCATCACATACATTTTCAGCATGTCTTCAATTATTCGATTGACTCTCTCTATTTTCCCATCTATCTGGGGATGATATGTTGTGCTAAAGTTTAGATTTGTGCCAAATCCTTTAAACAATCCCCTCCAAAAATTGGAGGTAAACTTTGTATCTATGTCTGAGACAATTGTCCTAGGTATCCCATGCAACCTAGCAATTTCCTTCATGAAAATTTCTGCAATATTATCCATTGTATTCTTTGTCTTCACAAACACAAAAAGAGTAGCCTTTGTTAATTTTTCAACCACCACCAAGATTGAATCATGTTGCTTATTCATTCTGGGTAATCCTGTGATGAAATCCATGGTGATCACTTCCCATTTCTTCTCTGGAATTGGCAATGGCTGCAACAAACACGGTGGGTTCCCATGCTTAGCCTTTACCTTCTCACATTCCATACATCGAGCGATGTAATCAGCAACATTCTTCTTCATTCCCGGCCAAAAGAACTGGCTTCTTACTACTATAATTTTTTTATGGTAACCGATATGTCCAGCATAAGGAACATCATGCATTTCCTTCAGTACCAAATTCCTCAATTCTCCAGAACTAGGAACATAGATTATGCTTTTATGCATGAGTAATACGTCTTCCTTTATCTCATACTCCTTTATTTTTTGTTGTACATCTTCTTGCTGTAAGTTTTCCTTTACCTGTAGGTAATGTTGGTCTGTAACAAGACCATATATAAATTCTACTCTTCAAGTCTGACGAATTCATACTGACAGCAACAACATGCATGATATGCACTCTTATACTAAGTGCATTGAAAACGTTATTCTCCTTTCCCTTGATATGCTTGATATCGAAGTCATATTCACTTAAAAATTTCAGCCATCTTGTTTGTCTGGCATTCAAGGTCGGTTGTTCAAAAATATACCTCGGGCCAATGTGGTTTGTCCTTAATTCGAATTTCTTCCCCGTGAGATAATGCCTCCACATCCTCAAGGCGTGAATGATGGCAACAAGTTCCAAGTCATGCGTGGCATAGTTCCTCTCATGCTCCTTAATCTTTATGGACTCATATCCAATGACATGTCCATTTTGTGTGAGGACTCCCCCAAGTCCTTCCTTAAATGTGTATGTACATACCACAAAACTTTCATTTGGGTTAGCAATATTTAACACAGGTGCACTAGTAAGTAATTCCTTCAACAAATTAAAATTATTTTCACACTTGAGTGTCCATTCAAATTTAGTTCCTTTCTTTTGCAAAGAAGTGATGGGATGAGAAATCTTAGAGAACCCTACTATGAACCTTCTGTAGTAGCCATCTAATCCAATAAAATATCTGACGTCTGACACAACTATGGGTGTTGGCCATCCTCTAATGGCTTTGATCTTCTCTGGATCTACTACTATGTTATGTTCTAAAATAATGTGTCTGTATTAATGGATTTGCTTTTGATAAAAAGAACACTTACTCAACTTGGCATACAACTGATGCTCTCTCAGTACTTGCAACACCAGTCTTAAGTGATGTTCACACTCCTCTTCAGACTTAGAATAGATAAGTATGTCATCCAGGATTACTATGACAAACTTATCCAAATAATTACTGAATATGTCATTCATTAAGCACATGAAGACAACTAGTGCATTAGTCAGTCCAAAAGGCACCACTACAAATTCATAATGCCCATACTTGGTCCTAAAGGTTATCTTATGAATGTCTTCTTCCTTGATTCTTACTTGATGGTATCCTGCCCTCGGGTCAATCTTTGAGAATATATTTTCTCCTCTTAGTTGATCAAAGAGGTCATCAATTCAGGGTAGAGGATACTTGTTCTTTATAGTGTACTTGTTCAACTGTTGGAAGTCAATACACAGCCTCAAGGTTCCATCCTTCTTTTTGACAAAAATTATTGGTGCTCCCCAAGGTGAAACACTTGGACGTATGTACCCTTTCTTCAACAATTCCTCCAACTGCATTTGTAATTCTTTTAACTCTAGTGTGCTCATTCTATAAGGTGTTTTTGACACTGGGGCAACTCTTGGCACTAAATCAATTGAGAAGTCTATCTCCCTTCTTGGTGGCAATCCGGGTATTTCTTGGAATACATATTCAAATTCCTTTAGTACCGAGAAATATTCAAGGCTTGTCCATTTTGTATTATTTGGCTCTTCCACATGAGTTGCATACAGTTGACATTCTTTCCTAAAGCATCTTTTTAACTGTAAGGCTGAAATCTCCCTTATAGAGATGGGTGGATTTCCTTTCACAGTGCTCTGTTTTCCATTTCCATCAAGACATGTAAATGTCTTGTTATGACAATCTAGGATAGCATGATGCTAGTCCAACTAATCCATTCCAATCAGAATATTAGAAGACCCCAATGGTATGATATTTTGATCAATACTAGTATTCACACCATTAAGACTTATGGAACAAATTCTGACCATATCATGGATTCTTCTTTTGGTTCTAGTGGATAATTGAACCAAACTTGCTTTTCCAAGTTTATTTTTCTCCAAATGTAATCTATCCACTATCTTAGGATCAATGTAGCCATGACTTGATCCTGAATCAATGAAAATAGCAACAGGTTGATTTATGATCTTGTCTTCCACCTCGATCATATTGGACTAGTACTATGCTTGTCGATCATCTAAAGTTGCATAGATTCTTCCCATATCTTCGAATGTTGTAGCCTCTTGGATGTTGTGCACATTCTTCACTCTATCTTTTTTTTGTGGGAAATCCTTGTATAGGTGATCTTCCTTACATCCCTAGCATTGGATTGGTGGTCTTCCCCTTTTTCCTAAGGAATCTTCTTTCTTGAAATCCCCCTTAGCATACTAATCTTGATGATTTCTATTAGGCTCATTCCTATTGAAGGGAGGTTTGAATCCTTTCCTCCTCTGATCGGACTTTGCATTTTTCTTTTCCTTCCAAGATTTTTGCAGGGATTCTCTTCCCTGACCTTGCTCATATAGGTATTTAGCCTTCCTGATAGCTTCAATTAAGGTCTTGGGCTCATCATACTTGATCTTTTCCTTATAAAAGGCTAGTAGTCCACTTAGAAATATCTATATTTTCACTTTCTCATCACCAATGAACCTGACATACTTTAACAATCCCAAGAACTTCTTCTCGTACTATGCCATAGTCATGTTTCCCAACCTGATTTCAAAGAACTCCTGCATTTTCTTGTCGTAGAAATTCTCTGAGAGGTACTCCTTTTGGAAGTACTTCTTGAACTGCTTCCAAGTGATCCTACTTTCATTAATATGTTCCACTTCCTTCAGTTGGTCCCATCATATTGCAACTTTCCCATGTAAATGGTAGGTGTAAATCATGGCTTCTAGGTTTGATGAGTAGTTATGCAATTGAAAATGTCTCTTGAGCCCAAGAAACCATGCTTCAACATCATCTTCCCTTTCTCTTTAACCATCGAAGGAAGGTGGCTTGAGCTTCCTCAGCTCTCCTTGCAAACTATTTATCTCTTGTTTCCTTCTTTGGTGTCTGACGGGAGACACCTCTGGACTTCTTACGAGATCTTTCTATGCATAAAAATTTCTTTCTGAGTAAGAAGGTGAGTGGTGTCCATGAGATCTGCTAGCACTTATGGAATAACCAACTCTTCCACAATCATTCCTTCTTTCATGGCACCTGCCTTCTTCCTCTTGTCTTGAGTTTGATCCCTTCTTCGTTTGTCTCTGCAACAGATTTAAGCTCTGCAACACTCGAGCATTTATCTAACTCTTTTCTCTCATCAGTCTCTCGTTGTCTGCTTTGTATCTCTGCACTTCCATCTTTAGGATTCTTACCATTTCTAGTAGCATTTCCTGCTCTCCTTTTCCCTTGTGTCCATTGGACTCTATCTCTACATTACCAACTCTAGTATTCTATCCTTTGGCCTCCTTATCATGACTGGAGGCTCCCTCTCCTTCTTCCATTTCCTCAATACGCATCCTGAGATGATGTGCTTAAGCCCCTTAATTATGCAAAATGTACAAGCGACCATTTTGTTAGAATTATTCATATGATAAACAAAATCGCCAAACCATGCTACAGGTTTATTTCTTATTTATTTTTGTTCATGGAGATCATATTACCATTCTCCGAAAATAACAGTGTCCTGTTATCCTTGGCCGACATAGAACTCTTCCTTCGTAGGTGCTTCCTTCAAACCACCTTCCCATATGACCACAGCTAGAAACCACGGCTAAATCCTTCCTTAGCACTTTTTTGTCTCGAAGACAACCAATTCGACCCTTATCCCTCCTTCCCTCAGCTCTCAATCTGCATATGACCACGACCATGACCCTACTCTTAGCTGAAAAAGCACTTGTCCAGAGCTTTGGGACTTAGGAACTTTCAACAAGGATCAAATCAACGGTCCTTGTCCTCTTTCACTATCAACGATCAAGATCCACTTCGGGATTCCACGCTTCGGGAATCTCAACTTTCCTCACTTTTCTCCTCCTGAAATGATTTTACCCAGAGTTCATGATCTATCGACGGGTGTCCTCCCACGGATCAGCGACTATGAATCGCTTCAGCTCTTCGGGCTTCAAAAGTTTCAAACCTTCCTCCTGCACTTTCTCCCACAGTTCTTTCACCCGAAGACAATTATCCTTCGACGTGTGTCTTCTGGAATCAACAGTCGATATGTACTCTAGACTTTGGGCCTTTGAGAGCTTTCGACCCAATGCAACCTATCACATCTTTCCCCATTGGAGTGCCCAGTCTCTAGACTACACGATATGTCGCCACATGGTGAAATACTGGGAGAGGACACGTGGCCCAAATAGGCGGGTGACATGTGTCACGTTCTAACTGGATTTTTAATACTCCAAATGCTCAAAACGTATTGACACGTGGCACACATTCCATGTTTCCACATCATTCTAGGTGATGTCTGCAAGCCACATCACTTAGGAAATTCCAGGGTCCACATCACCTCCTGGTGACATCATCATGCCCCATCACTTTGGCTCTTCGAGCTTCAGGACTTCGGGAGTTTCCATGCTATCACACTTACAATTCTCCTGAACTCCGCATTCCCGAACTAGCCAATATATCGCCATGTGTCCTCCTATATCGGATGACTAAGATTCACTTCGGGTCTTCACCCGGAGTCCACATATCTACACCGCATGTCCTCCTTAATTTGACAGCTACGATTTCTTCAGGTCTCTAGACTTCAGAAATCTCAAATTTCAAAACTTATCTGGCCCCACTGGCTTTTACCTGAAGCCATGCGTTTGGTGACCCATGGCTCTCGACAGATCAATGGCTGAGATCCTCTTGGATAATCGGACGGTCGAGATTTACTTCAGCTCTCTGGGATTTGGGAGTCGCAAATCCCAACTGAAAACCTCTCGAACAGATTCCTCCGACGTTACTAATATGCTGACACGTAACCTCTTGGCGATCGACAGTCAATATCTTCTTTGGACAATCCGACAGTTGATGATTACTTTGGGTCTCCATCTCTCTAGGCTTTGAGAGTTTCAACTCTCAACTTCTCCTCTCTCTCTCTTTCTCGGGGTGCTTTCACTCGGAGCACACGATCAGTTGACACGTGTCCTCCTATGGATCGACGGTCCCCAACTACTTCAGCTATTTGGAGTTTCAATGTTCGAGCCCTAACCTATCACATCACTGCATGCCTTTCAATTTATGAGGGCTTGTATCAGTGGTTTGGAGTAACCCATTTTTCTCCCCATAATTCTCTTGATGCTGACAAGTAACCCCTTGGGGAAATCGTGTTTTGGATTGTGGGACCACCTTGGGAAATTATCTCTCATGCAACTCGGTTCCCTGCAATGCCTCATGTTCGTTGATCTCACTCTCCCATGGGATATAACGGTTGTGATCTTAACCCTTTCTTCCTTTTCATCGGATGACCCATGTTCGCCTATCCTTCGATCCAATGATCTTGAATCTCTCTTGATCCTACAGTGGTGATCACTCCTGAATTCGAAGGGGACGGTCACAATCCTTCGAACCCCTTACACGGGTCTTTGACGTTCTATATCCTGCGTAGATTATGCAACGCCATTCCTCCTGAGATTTTCAACTCCATCGTCGAGATTCGATCTTGACCCCGAGACTCTAACCAACAGACCCGGCCCATACCAGCTTGGTATTTCAACCATAATTTCTGATACCAAACTGTAACATACCCAGCCATCCACATGCCGGGGCATGCTACCTTCAAGCCTGCCCTTGGACTTCTTTCACCTACATATACCTTTAAAAATTTAAGGATGCATAAAATAAAAGACTTTAACGACATGCACAACAAAATATAGAAAGCATGCATAGTCTAAAGATTCAGTTAAAAGATAATTAAATATACACAGTGGAAATACATTCATATACATGTAACTGATACCATAACAGAGAGCACTTATACTTATGAAAGATGACACCAATTGGTTGCATACCAAGGACGTTCCACCCAACCGTAGACACTATTGTTCCAAATCTCAACAACAACGTCACCCCCGAGCCATGGCTATGAATCCACAAGGACGGTTCTAGAGTGTTACTTGGCTTCCCAAACCAGTCAGCACCCAAGCTCTCACAGGCGGCTGGATCACTCCAGTGACCCCCACAACCAACTATCACGTGGATAATTCTTCGACAGTTGGGTTCCCTTTCCCAAGCCAAGACGTGGATGATGGATGGATAAATGAATGGGTAAGTGGGTGTATGGAAGTGCATGCATGAAAGTGTGTGAGGGATAGAATGGTGTGAGTGAAAAAATGAAGGAGAAAACGAGCCAACAACCAACCCCCCATCAGACCAGAGGTGGGTTTAAGTAATTTCGAGGAGAATCAAGAACCTCCTGGCCTTCCCCAAGAATCTCATGTAACTAATCCCCTCCCTTAGACAAAAGGGTAATTAGAATAGGAATAAACACTTAGCCCCTCAAGCCCCCTCTCTTGTGGAATCATAACCCCCTATAACTCTAGTCCTTGTCCATCTAGCAGCCAGTTGTGTATTTATTATTAATAACGATAAAAACATTACATGTCTTGGGCACACTGGCCTTTTAATAATTGTTTTGGGCACTCTTGCCTCTCGGCATTGTAACAATACATTATTTAAAATGGGGGTTCAAAACCTGGGGTGTGACATAAAATAAATTATTTTCATCCTTTATGAAATAGATTCTTGAGCCTTTTTCACACTCATGTCATGATGAAGTACTTCAGAAAAAAATGTAAAATCCGATCCTATTTATCATAATAGATTAGTTAGCATGGTGGTTAACCCTATTCTTAAAAATGGGAAAAAATCATTTTCTTATAGAATTCTTTATTGAACCATAAAAAATATTCAACAAAAGAAGAAGAAAAATCCACTATTTGTTCTACACCAAGCAATACGTAGAGTAACTCCCAATGTAACAATAAAAGAAATACGTGTGGGTGGATCGACTTATCGAGTTCCCAATGAGACAAGATCTACACAAGGAAAATTACTTGTCATTCGTTAGTTATTAGGGCCATCTCGAAAAACGTTCGGGTCAAAATATGAATTTCAAATTGAGTCACGAATTAATGGATGTTGCCAGAGGGAATGGCAATATTATACGCAAAAAGGAAGAGACTCATATAATGGTAGAAGCCAATAGATCTTTTGCATATTTATATTAATTCATAAACATGATCGAGATTTACCTCTCTATATAGTGGATTTACATATCTTGATAAATTAGAAATTGATTCTCATTCGGATTGGGATTGATCAATATGTTTATCAGAACAAAAGTGAAAAAACAAGGAAAGAATATAAATCATAGATATATCAACTAATACCTCTTGGGAAAGATTCCTTAAGAAATAAGGAGATAGAGTACAGAGGAATATTCGATCCTATTCATGAGGATTATATAAATATCCTATTCTAAAAATTGGAAGTTAGAAACTATTTCTACTCTTTCGGAGATTGAATGAAATTACTAATTTATGATCTGACATGTACAAAGTAAAAATTTCATTTTAAATTATACCCTGAGATCATTTGAAAAAATTTCATTTTCTTTTCTTCCATTCTGATCTATGGTATTTCTTGGCTATATGGTCTAGCCAGGGGAAAGATTGAGATTCAAGAAATAGTAAATGGTCTCATAGATACATAACTGTATAAATCTCCAGGAATTTGTATTGATAACATCTTGGAGTATTGATATCGATTCTATAATACTCCTGCTTATTGAATGAGAAATTTAATGGTAAATATTGTACGAGAGTATCTCAATAGATTGAGATAGATTCCCTTTGTATCTGTTTATATGAGGTATTCCGACGATTACCTACAAGTTCAAGTTGTTGGAATAGGACAGTGGATCACATGCAGGATCTTGGAGATATTCTCTATCTAATGAGGAGTCAATTCCGAAATGGTTCACCCTCATATTATGAGGTCTATTTCATTAAGGACACACATTGAGAAGATCTTGCAAGATACATAGATTGACCATATACCCCTCTCAATATATTGCAAGATCCAGGAGTTGTGACTGAACCTCAACAAACTATATGCATGTTGGATTGACTCTATCCTTTCCTCTCCTCTGAATAGTGTGGAAAGAGAGAATGCTAGAACCAAAATTGAGGAAATAAGGAGTAAGCATAGTCTAGTAGAGAATATCTCATTAGGTTAAAGAGAATAGGCTTGTCTTTACTATGCTTACTCTTACATGGTCTAGATCTCGGAGTGAAGAACCTATCTTCAAATTAAAGATCTATCAAGTATTTTTTTTTCCTCCAACATACTTACTATTCTTGGACAATACCAGGAAATGATTCAATATAGGATGTGAAATCAAAGAATATGTAGAACCTCTCATTGGTTTCCATGATCCTACTTCCCGGTCAATTTTTTTTTACTTAATTCCATATATCATTGCTCTTTCATCGATGATTGAAGATTCTCCCAGCTGATGTCAAATCTTAAATCCTATTGTATGAATTGAGTGCTCAATTTCATTCGAAAAAAGAAATTGATTCTCCAACAATGTCTTTGTCATTTGTTACAATAACACTGTGTTAGATAGGAATAGATTTGATAAATATTTATAACTCTCGGAAAGAGTATTATTGATCCAGGTAGATATTGGTGGCCACCCACCTATTCCAACTAGCTCCTCTTGATAGTTTTTAGTTCAACACGTTATTCTTTACTTCTTTGTAATTTTGGGTTCTACACTTTCAAGGATGTCTGAAGCCCTACACATATTCCATGAGGATACTGGTGGCCTCCCACTTGATCCAACTAGATTATTTTTGATGTTTTCATGTCAACACATCTTTCTGTACTTCTAGGGTCGTTTTGGGGCCCTTAACAATATATTTTTTATCTTTCCATAGTCAAATTGTAGACGGAGTTAGATTTTGACAGTTTAATGTGTATTTATCGAAAATACCTTTCCAATGGGCTATCACACGCCTAAAACAGAGGTTGTATGCAAAATTTATGACCCTGGGAAGTTGAGGTACCAACTTACCCATAGGGTCCCACAAGAATTTTGGCATTTCACCTCCTAGGGATAGGTTTTTGGATGTCTAGGGTTTTGGAATTCATGAGTAGTATTAAAAATACCTCTGGAGCCTCATTGTAATCATTCTTCTCAAAAGGATGCATGTAGCAGCCACATCTCTTCTCAAAGATAGCTACCACCATTCGAGCAAGTTGTTTCAATTTTGTAGTTTTATAGTTTCAACCTATTTCATTTATTCAATAGAAGATATTGTTCACTAGATATTTGTGTTGTTCTCCATATCTCCATGTTTATTGTATTCAGTCTGTTAATTTGTTTGTTCCGCTCCTAAATCTGGATCAGTGGTATCAGAGCGGTCTTCTCTTCATTTATTTATTTTTGTGCATGTCCCGAACAAGATATAGGTAAAATAAATTGGGACTTGAACCAATCGATCCTTTGCAGGATCATCCACTCCAAGACCAACAAAAACCCATTGGGGATGAAAATAAAGATGATGGAGCAGGAGATCCTTTTAAAATGTTGTTTGAGGAATCCCTTACGTGAAAAAGGAACGAAATGATGGACAACTTTGCACAGATCCTTCGGCGGTTGCCCATAGGAGAAGCATATTCATCAAGTGACCATGCAACCCCTTTCAAGGTACATGTAAATTTTGATATTCCATTATTTGAAGGACTAATAGATGCAGATGTTGTAGATAAATGGTTGAATCTTGTTCAAGGGTATTTTTCGGTCCACAATTTTTCCGATAGAGAAAAAATTACTTTCTCACTCCTCAAGGTCGTCCCCCATGTTAAGGACTGGTGGGATACTTACTCTTAGAAAATATCCATAGAGGAATCAATAATATTTGTTGTTTCCCCTACATTGGATCCTTCTAGGATTCCATTAAATAAAAGTACTACCCTGTTGTAAGCTACGAGGACTAGTACACCAAATGGACCACCCTGCATCAGGAAAGGGACCATGGAGTACCATATTTCACCAATATTTTCCATACCCTTCACATCAAATTGGGTATAAAATAATCTGAGTGACATCTGGTGTTAAAATACCATGGTTGTTTTCATAGATACATTCAAATAGAAATGGAGTTTCTGGACATCGCCTCATTGGGTACGACTTATAGATATGTTGTCAAGATTGAGCAGAAATGTAAGCAGAAGAGGTGAGATTTTGGATTTGCAAACTCCTCACAGTCGAAGCAGGGAAAAGGCAGACCCAACCCACACAACAAGGTATAGAGAAAATATGGCCACTCTCAAGACAAGTAGTCCAAGTCATAACACAAGAAGGGTAATGATAAGATGAAGAAGGACACGAGAAAATGGTGTGAATACTATAAAATCCCTCGGCACAACACCAAAGAATTCCACTCCAAGAAGTCACTCATGGTCGAGGTGAAGGATTCCTAGTCAGAGGTTGATTCTAACTCTAAATCAAATCCAGAAGGAGGGAAATGAATAATCAATGTTGAACCTAGTGCCACTGTCTCTACCACCAAATTCCAGCCAAGCGAACCAGAAGAACCATAGGAAGGGGAATGCCTATTTCACTCACATATGTGGGTAAATGGGGCTTTGCTTCATTTAATTATCGATAGTCACAGTCATAAGAACCTGATCTCAACAGATGTCATCAAGCGGCTAGACCTGTCGATGACTCTGCACACACAAACCTACACCATCGGTTGGCTTCACCAAGGAAGAGATCTTTGTGTCAGCCAACATTGACGTCTGCCCTACGACATCAAGCCTTTCAAATACGAGGTATTGTGTGATATTTCTCCCATTGAAGTTTGTGATGTTCTTTTAGGACAACCATATTTATTGAAGCGTCATATTGTGTATGATTCTATACCCCACAGTGTTATTATTACTTTGGGTTGACAATTTTACATGATACCAGAGGTAGCGTCACCTACCGTTATTTATTTAATCTCTTCTAAGCAATGCAGTAATGTCATTTCACAGACCAATAAGTTCATCTTCTTTGTGATCCATGCTCACAGTAAGTAGAAGGTCGATGCCACATCCATGGCCTCTACACAGAGCCTCTCTTTGTAGTAGAAGTAAGTGGACGGGATCGTTTAAGAGTACAAAGACATCATCTCCTCACCCACTAAGGTACCGATGCATTGCCAAGTCAAGCATCCAATTGATCTAACCCTTTGTGTACCTCTTCCTAATGAGCCATTCTATCGTCGCTCGCTAATGGAAAATGAGAAAATCAAGCATTATATCCAAGAGCTTATTCAAAAGGGGCACATCATACCCAACTCCTTCCTTTGCGGAAGCCCGATTGTATTGGTGCAGAAGAAGGACGATACCTAACGACTCTGTATTGATTACAGAGAATTAAACAAAATCACAGTTAGGAACTAGTACCCAATTCCCAGAATTGATGACCTTCTTTACCAACTCAATGGGGGGAATTTATTCAACAAGATTAACCTAAAGTATAGTTGTTAAATGCCTTAATATATTTAAATATAAATCCCAAAATAAACCCACAATATCAACAAGAATAATCCAAACCATTCACCAAATACTGAACACCATAAATAGAGAAAACCCTTGAGGTAGGGTAACACCATATATTAATCCTTAAGGAAGGATAACACTCCTCAAGCAATGCTTGATACATTCACAATATTATTCACTATGTTTCATTGCATTGATTACACTTATTTATATAGTTATCTCTATCCCCTAGGACCTTCTAAAGAGTCTTCTCACATTTATTACATCTAACTACCATAGTGGTCCTTTATTAATATAGTGTACCTAGTCCACCTTACATTGAATGACCACATTCTCATATATTAAATGACTTCCACTAATAATACATAACCACATTCCCATTGGGTACCTCCCTAGGTACCCCATATTACCTCCCTAGGTATACTA
>ML825256.1:91440-115791 GCA_009831015.1 Picea engelmannii | reverse complement strand
GAGAGAGGTTTTTGTTAATGAGACCATCCCCAACAAAAACCTATTTTTTGTTCCAAATATTAATCTCCATATTCTCTGAAACCTTGCCCAAAATTAGTGACTAAAACATGAAATCATTTATTGTTTAAATCTGGAAAAATTGCCTTCAAAGATTCATATGTATCTCCCTAGTGATTCACTTTTTTGGGAAACTTCTCTAGATTCACCTAATTTGGCCCATTTTGAAATTGTGATTTTAATGGTGTTGTCAAATTTGTCACCTTTCGCTTGGGAGACTCGTCAGAAGTTGACTGCTAAGACATTCATCTACATGAAAATTATGCAATTTTTTGTTGTAGCTTAATATTCTAGAATTCAAGTGTCAGTTTTTTTGTTTCATCTCTTTGACAAAAAACATGTAATTTATTGATTTTGTGATTTAATTCATCCTCTATATTCATTTTTTATTCCTCATAGCCTTCCGTTGGTGCATGACGATTTAAATTAATTGGCAATTTTTGTTTTTCTTTTCCTTGTTTCATGCTTCTGTCCTTTTGAAGATGAACCTACAATAATCTCCTCTTTTGTAGAAAATTTCGGAGTATATATTTCTTGTATGTATGGACTTGGAAGATCATTTATCTCTGGGATATAAGTTGGATCTTTCTTTATCTCAGCTTCATAATTGAATGTTTCTATCATTAGCATATTTTTTCTTTGTTGTCCTTATTTTCTGTGGGGTTTTCTCTTCTATATCATCATCAAGAATAATCAGATTGTCCTTCTTCAAACAAGGCTTGAATAAGGATTTGGAATTTAGCCTTAGTTTACTAGTTTCCATGGTTTTTGTCCTGCTTTGGTAATCCACAACTTGTTTTCACTTTTCAATATTTCTATGTCTTTTATCAGTGATTTTGTTTACAGGTTCAACATGATCTTTTGTTTCAGGTTCCAACTTGATTCCTCTCAGCTGCTATGATCTATCTTTTTCCATCCTTCTCCTTCAACCATTTTTGTGGTATTCCCTGGCTCTAGTTAGGGTTTTTATGTTTTGGAACGAGAAAGTGATTAGTTAAATCAACAGGCAACTTATCCTTTTTCCACCACCTCTATCCATATAAAGATAATTTATATGCAGCTGCAATAGAATACTCATTAACACTTATCAACACATTACCAATTGTTGTCTTGTACCCATCGAAATTTTGTGTGAAAAACATGGAGATAAATCATGGTGACCCTGAAATGTGGTACAAAAATCACACCACCTTGAATTCTTGAACTTTTTCTTCACTTCAGGATAAAATTCAATCAATTCCACTCCCTTTGGCTCTAAACTAGTGATTTGTCCAATTTTCTTAGGAGCCATGATATTGATTTTAATCCTTGTAAATCTGTGAGTGCTTAGGGTTCCGATTAGTATTAATTTCGGGACTTATGGAATTATAAATGCCGTGGGAAAATTGTTACCTACAAAACATGTATAATCTAATACATAGATAAAATGAATTGAATGATGTGTCATATGTTATAAATCATGGAGAAAAACCTACGATTTGATGTGAGCTTATTGAGTACACACCCAATTCCTTTGAATGACTATCAAAACTGAAAACACGAGCCAATCATAATCATAAATGGTATTGGATTTTAGGCAATGATCTCGAACAACTGCTGACACAATATTTGGGAGTTGACACATTTGAATTAATGATTACTTCTAACACTACAAGAATAACAATATTCTTGTAGTGCCTTTTCCCTTTTCATAATTTCAAATTTAAAATGGGAAAAATGACTTGCATCTTGATCAAAAAGATTATAATTCTCTTATTCTAACTTTTATCACACTAATACATGGCATGAAATGCTTAGAAAGGATAATGAAAGCACACTTAAAGAGTATACAAGAAAAAAATCAAAGTAAAAAATGATGTTAGGAAATGGTAGGGAAGGGAAAAGAGTAGTTCAACAATCATTAACAAAATTAAGGACTAACACATACAATTATCAATTTATTTTAAAGTATGGTTCTTTCTCTTAGCAACACCATTTTGTTGTGGTGTATATGGAGAAACGTGTCTCATTTGGATTCCCTGTGCAGTGTAGTAACTTGTAAACTATTGTTCACATATTCTCCTCCATTACCTTTTCTTAACCTTTGAAGTTGATGTTCAAATTTGTTTTCTACAAGGGCCTTGTAGGCCAAAAATTTGTGAAAAACTTCACTCATTAGTTTTAAGAAGTAAACCCATGTGCGTCTAGAAAATTCATAAATGAAAGTTAATAAATAATTACACCCAAAAAAGGAAGGAGAAGAAAGTGGACAACACAAGTCACTGTGAACAAGATGCAAAAGGGTCGAGGCGTGCCAAGAGGCACGTTTTTCAAAAATATCCTAATTATGTTTGTTGAGAATACAAACACCACAAACACCATTTCTGCACGAAATAAGAGGAATACCATTCACCATCTATTGATTACATAGTTGTTGCAATGAACGATATTTTAGATGACCAAACCGCTCATGCCGAAGTTTGCTCAAGTCATCGTTGTGAGAAACAAAAAATGATGGAAAATATGATGACCCAAAGTTTTCAAACATGTACAACCTGGTAATATCATCAACAATTCCAGTTGCAAGAACATGTTGAGGATGTTTTAGATCCTTGATTAAAACTTGGTGAGGTGAAAACTCTACAATTTTACCTTCACATGAATGAGTGATTTGATATACTGATAGAATGTTGCAGGAAAGACATTGAACACATAATAGATTATTAAAATGACCATTATCTACCTGAATTTTTCTAGACCCTACAACACTAAGAGATATATCATCAACAACAAATTTTTTCTTGGTGTTAAATTCATTTAGAGAGGAAAATATGGCTTATCCTTAGCCATATGATAAGATGATATAAAATCAATAAGCCACACATATTAAGAAGACGTAGAAGTTGCATTGAAGGAGAAACCAAAAGTAGAAAGTGCATGTCCATGAGAAGAAGAAGAAGAAGTAGAATCAATATTGATGTTGTGATTCTTCATTGGTACTTCTAAAGCTACCATATTCTTAAAACATTGGGACTCATCATGACCATATTTCCCAAAAACGTTGCACTGTCTGTCAATATTCTTATTTTTAGATTTCTCTCCTTTGTCACCATTAGGAGCGGAAGCTGGCTGAGAGGGTTTGGGACCCTTGTTTTGCTTCTTGTTGTGGCGAGGATGTTGCTTCTTGGGATTCTTGTATTTTTCTTTCTATTGGAATACTAAGGATTTGTTGGAAGTTCCTATATTGTGAATCAATCCAAGTTACAAAATCTTATCTTACTCTTAAATTAGAGCATCACAAAAGGACTCGGAAGAGGGATTTCTATAAGGAGTCCCTAGAGCTTCTCTCATGGCATAAAAGGTATATCCAAAAATAGAATATCCTCTACCAAGCTTAGAAATAATAACATATATGCATCGATGTTATGATAGATCTAGTTCACATTCTATACACAAAAGTCTAAGTTTTTTGAACTTAGACAAGTAATCTTCAATGCAAGGAAAATCATTTGAACTAAAAGTCATTAACTGATTTTCCAACTAGTGAGCTTGAATAATATTGTTTTTACCAAGAACTGCTTCAAGATTTTCCCAAACTTTATTGAGGGCATCAATTCCTTGAAGGTAAAACCTTAAATAAGGAGAGATGGACATTCTGATTAGTTCATCGGCTTCATCATTCCTATTAATACATTTTTCATACTTTTCATCATCAATGGGTTCTTCTTCTTTTCCCAAGGTAATATGATATATTCATTTTCTTCTTAATAAATCTGCCATATGAGATTTCCATTGGAAGTAGTTGGTGCTGGTAAGAAAATAATCATTGGGATAACCCATATTAATATGTAGAGAATATGAATTTAAATACTGAAATTGATGGTCTCGATGGAAAGATCTCGAAAAAATAGGTTGCTTCAAAAACATTAGCATTGAAAACGGACTTCAAATGTGAAAGTTGTGCCCTTTTTAAAAAAATGCATAAACGATCCATAGAGACACATGGCAAGTAGAAGTTGGTCGATGTGGTGATACCCCTCCTAATAGCCTCACTTTTATAAATAAGTTTCTTATGAGGTGACCCAATTTAGAATAAGCGGGATCACTCTTACAATAAGGTTACTTTATGAATTTTACTTTTATAATTTAAGTGAAATACACTTTACAATGAATGCATGGACGTAAAAAAAAAGTAACAAAAAAGAGACTTGAAATCAAGACCTCTTACTAAATAAAACAACTTTTAACCAAGTGAGTTAGTGCAAAACATATTTTATTGTTTAGAAGGAGGATTGGGCGTGTTGTTGTGAAAGATGGTCTTGGTGAGCATGCCCATAAAATAACATTTTCTCACAAGATATTTTTTTTTTCTTATCGACGACAACATGGGTTAGATCTTAGTTAGCTTACCCAAAAAATGAAAATTTTCCCTCTGTTTCTAATTTTCTGAGATCACATAAAGCGCACCACAAAGAGCATACACAGATGAGAAAACTCTTTCCTCTATGTTTTTTTATTTTTCAAGATTGCAAGGGGAGAAGGGAAAAGAGATTACATAAATTGAGAATATTAGCGACAAGGGAATAAAAAACATAAAACTGACATATTATCTCTGCAAAAAATTATAAGGGCGTATTTGGGCTTTATGCCTTCGGATTTGATTGAAATGGAAATATCTTGGGAAAACAAAAACCTTTTCAAGTGAAATGAAAATTCTTCCAAACTAAAATGAATGCTACATACACAATGGAACAATCCTCTCAGCCTAGAAATGTATGAAAAATGGAAGAAACAAGAGATGAGGCAACACGACTTTACGATCTTGATCTAGAATGAGAGTGTGCCTTCAAATGCGCTTTGATACCATGTTTGAAAACACATGTATTCCAACAGAGGACCAACACCTTAAGTAACCACTCACACAACCATATCAAATATCAACACACCGATGTTTTGATGTGGTAAAACCCCTACCGGGAAACATCCATGGCCCCAGCCAATGTGGCCACTTAGAGGAATTTATTAATGCAAAAGAAAAATATTACAGAGAGATTTACAAAAGAGTTTCTCATAATCGATCATCGAAAAATGACCATTCAAGCTCTTTAAATAGAGATCATGGACCAATAAGTTGGTAAGCCATAGATCAATGTATCTGTTAAGATCGAGAAGAATATTCTCCATCAGATCACTCTATGTCAGGAACATATTGTGACCGTCGGATTTCCTAACTACAAAAGCATACTAATGCATAATAAAGAAACACACTAAGAAACAAACTTTTACCTAACAACATATTAGACCAAATTGATCTTAACTAACTATGAGGTTGGTATGGAAAATATCCACCCTTTGATCTGAACTAAGGGTCAAGATGAATTCACACAAAACCATACAAACTTATTCCATAACTTCCAAAGTTAAGTTTGGTGGATGGCATGCAATGGAGTGAACTTATTCCATCAATGAAAATATAACTTGACAACAAAGAAAAAACTCGACCATACATTTACCCAATGCATGAAGTGTATTCAAAGTACTTTCCCATTCAACAAATGACAATGTTAAGAATTTTCCAAGAAATTTGCAATTTGAAACTACACATATATATATAATTTTGAAAAGAAATATATTCAACACATACATAAATTTAATGAATTCCTCTTGTATTGGCCTTACGAGCCTTGGATGATGAGTCTTGTCTTGGGTCTTTTTAATAACCATAAGCATGCAACGATCTTATGCTATCAACTATCTAGACTTTTCAATGTAGAGTAAGCATTATGCATTAGTAGGCATTTTCATATTTTTCTATTTGTATGCTAACTTTGTTTGCAAGTAAGTCATAACCTCCCTTTCAGTTTATAGTTTTATCATCTCTAGCCGGATATTGGATGTTGGAGGCTTCAACAAATTTGCTAACACACACATTTTCAAAGGTTTCAAGACCCCATATCCCAATGGTAAGTATAACTTCCATATGCAATTTCTAACCATCTTTTATTTATTTTTTTCATTTGTTTTTTATTCAAAGCAAGCTAGGGTATCCAAGTTTCTTATTTAGAATTAGCTTTCATTACTCAAGTTGTTTTTTAGCTAACCATTGCTGAAATTTGCATTGACTTGAGTTCACATTTTAGGTCGACCTCTTTTTTCTATGGTTTTTTGAGCTAGTTGATCTGTTTATGTTCCATTTATGCATGGATTACATCAATTTTCATTATTCCTTTAACTTACACATGAAAGGTATTTTTCACTGAAGAAATCTGAGTGCATGCAATAAACCTCTAAGATTTAATATTTTAGATCACATGATAGGGCATTGATGACTTGGGTTAAGTTTTAACACTTTTATGCTCTCAACTATTTCACATATCAGGTTGATACTAGCATATGTGGAACGATTTGGTCCAAAGCCCAACGATTTAGTTCCTTTAACTCTCATTTCCGGATTTTCCTAACACTTTACCTCAATAAATTTTGGAATGCCATTTTCATGCTTATGATGAACTCTTTTAAGCTTTTAAGGGGTTAAATTTACTCATCACTTGCACAATTAATTTAACATTTGATCCTATTTTGGTTTCTAAATGATTGTAACCCTATGCATTGAAGTAATTTTGGGATTTCGATTCTTGTAATTCATTGGTATTATCTTATGCATTTTTTGTGTCACCTAAGTGATGATAACAGTCCAAGGCATCTGAATTCTGTATTTTGGATACTTAAAAGTTTTCATGGTTTGAAGGATCCCAATAATTGTGCTATTTGATGTTCAAACAACGCCATACATTAATGTACAATTTTGAAGCAATTCACACTCAGCATATTTGATTCTTAATTCATGTAATGATTGCACAATTTATTTGAATTCTGGGCATATTTTTTGGTGCATACTCTTATCTCTGTGCATAAGCACTCACGGTTTCTTGTGGATCTGAACCCTAGTTACATAACAAATTTTATATATCGTTGGTTTAAGATAGTAAGGAAATGATTCATCACCAGTATATAATGATATTGTTGTTCTATCTGTGATATGAAGCATTTGGCACTTTATATTGGAAACTTATAAATCTCTAATGTATTCACCTTGCTAACAGTTTCTAGAGAATTAATTGTAAATGGGTTGTTGGTAATTTAAGATAAGGATTTGTTTCGTTGAGTATAAGTCAATCAAATGATGTTGTGAATTGAATGAATGCTTCTATTGACAACAATTTCATTTTGAGTATCATAAGCAAGTGGATTTTGAACACAATATGAGATGGATGAAGTATCTACAACAAATTCAATAAATATTGAAACGGATCCTAAGTTTATCTTGTTTCGAAGTATGGAACGAAATCTAACCAATCAAAATAAACATAATAAACGATCATATCATTAATAGTCTTTGCAGACTTGCATGTGTTTATTGTGGTGTACCTATAACAACCCGAACCATCAACACCTTTGCAAATAAACATGAATATAGTCATGAGATGTCAACCATATCATCATCAAACCATATCAACATTGAACTATATCAAATAGAGACAAATGGAAGCATAAACATCACATCTATATAGGTAACACTGTAATGATATCATCAACATCATCATCCACTTAGTGCACACTAGGAGATGGACCTTATAGCAGCATTTTTGAAGAACATTGATTTGACAATTTTAAACAATGCCTTGGTTAAGGTGATTGTCTTTTAAACTTGGCATTGGGCATAAGGCTCATCATAATGATTTGTGATCAAATTTAAGTTGACCACAAAATGGGTTAGCAACTAGTGACTCCATAGTCATTATTCTCCCAGAACTCAACACCTTGGTTTTAGAATTATTTAGGTTGTTCATGTTTGAAAAGGGAAAAAAATGAAAAAATGATGGCCAAAGTTATACCATGTGGCAAAGAAAAGGGAAAGATAAAGAAGAATTGGGAAACCAAACATCACTTCTACAAGAATCAAAACTTACTGTGGGACATTATGAAGTTCTCAACATATTTTCAATTTGTTTCCATGGCACAAGTTTGTCACAAAACCTAACTAATAGTAGCCATGTAAGTGATATACACATAGAGCCTATTGTAGGTGTTTTTTAAGTAGATTTCCCATCATTTGAGGCTTCATTGGGCTGAGGAAACACCAAAAAAGAGGTTCAAGAAATCAAGAAAAATGTAAATCAAGAAAGAGAATGAATCCTACCCAAATACAATCAACATTAAAGGAGAGATAAAACAAAAAACAGAAAAATAAGAGTTTAAGATCAAACTGAAATGCAAAAAACAATACATTTTTTTTCTTTATTTTTTAAATTGTTTTTTTTTTAAATATGTATAATGTAAGAAATTACGTACTATTTCATAGTAGTTACCATTTTCAATTTTTATAAACATATTGTTCTACAAGATAAATCTAACCTCCTTCCATGAATAAGATAGAAACTCTAGCATGAAGGAAACATATACTGGCACCCGAGTAAAAAAAAACACAAGGAATTTTGGTAAACTAGCAGAATATCATATGCCAATCAATTGTTTCCCTTGAATTATTGAAATGAGGATCGAACCAATCTATATTCTATCCTAAAATATTAGCTTTGGAACCTGGTCCTCCCTCAACCCTTCTGCAGATATTAGGGAAAAATCCACTAATAGACAACCAAAACTAGAAAGGTTGTCATTAGTGTCATCTTTAGGACAAGACGTGATCACTGCAACATCACTGCATACCTCAACTTTGATGACATAATAATTTACCTTCTCATTAGAGAAATCACTTTCCTCAATGAAAATTACTAAATATAGTGGTTATAGATGGGTTGTATGTTTGCATGCTTGCTTTAGTGAGGATACATGTTTATATTTAGATGAAGTGTTCCTTGGAATTTCTTAAATTCAAATTCATTGTCTGGGGTTTTCTTGCTATTTTGAGGTTCAATTGAAATGAAATCTCATGATGTACAATTTCATCTTACAGTCTTGTCAAAATAAAATGGAACAATTTTTCATTTTGCATGGAAACAATAAAGTGAGTCCTCTCATACATTACATCATCACTCTTGCTTCCATCAAGACCAATGCTTCCATCAAGTGCTTGAGGCCCTTGAAGATTAATCTCCATAGTTTCATATGGTTACATTCTTGTGGTATGTAGTTTACTCCATGAATGAGTTTCCATATCTTTTTGAGACATGGCACACATTTGTTCCAACACAACCTATGCATTATCATATGCTCTATAAGTAAAAGTACTTGAAGCATTATCTGTAGTTGTGTCGAGTATTCCTAGCCCCACTCTACAAACTTGTGCTCAACAAGCCCTACCCAAGCTTTTGGGATGACTATTTAATGGAAAATGAACACATAATTGATTGGTATCTAGAATGAGATGGAAAATATTTACATATATATAGATGCACCTGACCTCCATATATTCTCCCCCTGTTATGAGGAAAATCTCTCTATGGAAAGGGGTAAACTACAACATATGGAATGACACATAGAAATCAATTCTAATATCAAGTATGCTAAATATCGATCCCAAGTATGCTATATAAAAGAAATTCTAACATGACAAGGCTAAGAGCCTACCTTATCCGGATGTTCGATGAAGACCACCATTGAGCACGCAACCCAAAGATTTATACTTGTCCTCAACGACCAATATATGCAAGCATATGGTGATAATATATAATGTTAGCATATAGATTAGCATAATCCACTGACATACATGACAAATATTCCCATGGAATAATAATTCAAATATTTGCAAGATATCAATTGGACTATAAAATAGTATTTCTATTAAAATAATCAGCAGAAGTACATAGGTGACAAACTTCTGTAACGATACATATCAGAACCGAGAAACTAAGTCCCTCCATCTGAGCCTCCACCCCTTCAATACTCTACCAAAGGAAAGATCTTATAAAGGAGTCTATGGGGTTCTCCATCACAAATAAGGAAGATCTTGGGGGTTGAACAAGGAGTTCATACTTTCAAGGAAAAATGGATGTAGACTCAATATGAAGTGAAATTTCTCTAGAGTGTCTTTTCTCTCAAAGTTGAATTGTTGAATCCCCTTAAGGATTGGATATGTCTTAATTTATAGCCTTCAAATGGAACTAAAGGGACGAGTTGGAGCTTTTCCAGTATATGGAAGGTCAAGGATCATGGATCTCGTGACATGTCATGGAAGCCCGACATAATTTTTAATTTTGAGCATCAAATCTGATGTACGCACGTTGTAGTGGAACAACCTATGTATGCACTTTTTGTATAACTGATAGGGTGTGCATATGTGGAAAAATATTCTTTTTGGGCTCTGGAAGGCACAAAAATGGAACTTCAAGTTTGCATAGGGAAAGGTAAGGTCATCCAAGAGAGTTGCATGGAGTGAGGAAAAAGTTGTTGTAACATATTCCCGCTAATGTGTGAGGTCAGAGGAGTATCTGCGATGATCAATATACATTATTATTCCCAGAAGTGGAGTAATAAAGACTCAGTTGGAAGTACTAGTTGCTCATGAGAATATTACAATCCATAACGACTTTGTACACATGGATGTCAATCTAAATTACATTGTAGATCCATGTGGAAATATATCAAATAGTTGTTCATGGCCATGAATAGGAAATAAAAACTAGACATATTCCATAGGCTGTCATAGTCATGAACAAGGCACAGTGGAATCCAATCTCAAAATCAATCTGAATATATCTGTATATAATGGAGTACAATTTGATCTCCCATGATCACTGAATTCATATAGGTACTGGTCCAATCAAAGATAACAACATATGAGGAATGATGCTACTACAAGTTGGAGGTATTCTACACTATCCACTAAAGGTTCAAGTCTACATCATTTTAATAAAGGAGTTGAGGTCAAAGACAATGGGACTTCATTTGATTATCGGTCATTAAGGTATATCGTTAACAAATGTGAGAAAACCTACATATAATGAAAGTAGGTATCAAGGAACCAAGTACATTCTATATTTGTGAATAAAGGTGTTGAGGTCTAACACTTGAAGAATCCATCGATCAAGAAGCATTGATGTATTCTCAAATATTGATGGTGGGAGAACCTGCCACTGATGACTGCAAGCCTCTAGGTACTCATAGGACTCTAGGTCTCATTTCCAGAATAGATGAGTTGAATTCGATGCAAGGAGACCTGCTGAAAGGAGAGAATTAAGGCATCTCTCATCATTCAACATGAGGGACAAAGAAATAGCTTGATGATTAGGAGGAGGTTGAATGAATAGGATGTTCACAAACCAGCGACCATGTGTGTCCCGCGCATGCACCAGATGCAAGTAGTGCATGAAAGAGACCCTCTGAATAACATCCAATAAGGAAAACTTCCCATAAAGTATAAGAAACCACCAATAAGTATAATGGAATCCAAGACACTACACGAATACCAATCTGTGAATATATTTATTGCCATCGAACACAAGGGAAACCCCCCAGTCAGTGACCAATGAGGAGATGTCAACTGATGGGTTCAAGGTTACCTACCCATAATGAAAGTAGGACCAGGTTGCATGGTAGGACTACAACTTCATGTGACTCTGAGATACATTGAGGATATGGCCTACATACAAAGTCAAGAGTTCTGAGAAATGGCCAACACAGGCTGATAAAATTCCTTTGAACAAGAGCATGAGACATACATATAACTCAGAAAGCATAGACTTGATGATAAAACTTTATGATGCACGAGGCATAAAAAAAATATCCATAGGGACTGGAAGAATAACCAGTCAAAGGAGTAAACTCTAAGTAACAGGCTCAACTTCCTAAGGTCATTCTAAACCCAAAATTTGGATGAAAGTGGACTCAAAAGTTTGTGGTCTATTCAAAGGAGATATGAATGCTATCGATATGAGATAATATTATTTTCCTACCTATATCATTTTGTTTTTTCATAGGCAAAGAAATGCTATGATACAGGAGAGGAAATGAGTGTCACGAGTAAGAAACTAGCTCCAAGCAGTGGAACATACCTATGCTCGATGCAAGGAAGTGCATGCAGGGCATGGACACTTGGGGGGATGTTTCCTGTTAGGGTATAGGGTGTCAAGCTGCAAAGGATATATGGAAGGCTCTGCTTGGCTAGTGATGCAAATTACTGAGGTAAGAGGCTTATAACGAGAAAGTGGGAACCAACAATAGGCTCAATACTGCAAGCAGGATGATGGAATGAAATTACGAATTAACTCCAAACAATGTCCTTTTTTCGTAGATTTAGTCCCCTAGGCCTGAAAAAGTATAAAATAATACCCAGGAGAACTCTTGTAGCCAATGGTGACTAGAGTATTCATTTTTCTTAAGTAGTCTACTTGGTCCAGAAAAGGGTTAAACTTATACCAAATAGATGTCCTTCACATCCATTTAACGATTTTGAAAGAGACGAGTTCACTCGACAATATTTTCATTTGTTTTGGGAGTCAGAAAAGATCTTAACCAAGACTTAGAGGGGGAGTCCCATAGGTAATGGTCATAATTCTTTTGAGTAAGAATATGGGGTTCGAACACAAATTCATATTGGTACTATAAGGAACTCTCAGTCGTATGGAATAAATTATTCATGGGCACCAAATGGAACAAAGGTTGTAACTAGGGAACCCATGTTTCGTAAGTCTCTACCACTTAATAACGACACTTCTAGTAGCAGTAAGAAGGTTCTATGTCGCTAATAAATGGGTTCGTTCCTAGGGTGTATGGATCACAGTCATAGGATGATGCAAGAATGCAAAATGGAGTGAAAACCAATCCTATATACCAGTGAAATAATATACTTTCTGAATGCGTGAACATGCGGTATGACGTTGGAAACCATAAAAAATCCTGGACAAAACAACCAAAAACCAAGACTTTCCACTGCATTATTAGTCCATAAGGTCAAAAAAGAGAAAACAAAATATAGGAAGTGGGTAAAAACTTTCTACTAATAGTAAATAAACCATTTTACCATACAATTTGAGTTTGTTCACCCACATAGCGCATTTTAGGCCTTTTCCCCATGATCTTCAAGTGTCGATTGTGGGCGCTACAATCAACGAAATCAACAACTATTTGGACCAAGTAAGTGTCCATCCCCTCTTCTTCAATTTCAATGGTTTAAATTTCAATTTTAGGCCCCATCTTTTGAGTATTAGAGGGCGTAACATGGAAACTAGGATATACATGGGTGATAGTTCATCAAGTCACATATACGACTCCATATACGCAAGCAAAGAGAATCATGCATGCGTATATGCAGCCCTATACGTGATTGTTACTACGTTAGATCGCATACAAGTTTGTAAACAACATTTTTGAAAGGTTTTAACTCAAAAAATGGTTTCTCCTTTGCAATATGGTGATTGAATGGAGGGAAAGGGATCATGAAGAGATAGATACAGCAGTGGGAAGAGATCTCTTCTCACTTGTCCTATACTTGTTTGTGTACCCTGAAAATTAAAATTGTTTCTAATTAATTTTAATTAATGAACTTTAATTTTAATGGCTTATGCTTACTCAAGAGGCGTGGTCATGAAACTAATGGTATTACGACTTTGCATATAAAAATAAGCATATATAAAAACACTGCTAAGTACTAGTCTTGAATTTCAAAGAAATTGTATGCTTCTAAATGCAAATTTTCCAATGAAATCTCTACAATTTCAATGAAATGCAATCTCTCCCAATATGTCAAAATCAATGAAAAGCAATCAAAAGTGAAAATTCCATAATGCAAATAAGAAAATAATTTTTATTTTCGATATAAAGAAAAGAAAATGCAAGCACTGAATAACTTCACAGGAAAACCCTACTACACAAAAAAAGAGACAAACCAAGTAGGACACCAAGAAGCAAACACTCAGACCAATGTGCAAGGACAACCAATGAAAAAAGATGATAAGAAAGAAAACCTCCCGAAAATTCAACAATAAAAAGGCTTTGTATCACTCTGTAAGTGCTTAATAGTTAGGACCGGGACCTAAGAAGACTCAAAAACCAACCAAATTCACCCATCATAAACCAAACTCAGTCAACAAGACTAAAGAGATGATGTACGCGATTGTTTGAAGAAAAATTGTGTATGTATGCTCCCTAAAGGAAGACAAATCGCATATATACGCGCCTGTCAAGGGAAAAACTGCATATACCCAGTAAAACACTGCCAAGGTAAGGGTTAAGCTAAGAAACTCAAATGAAAGGTAAAAAACAATATGTCAAGCAACAAGCGACAAGGAAACTCAGGCTAATAGAGAGAAAATTAAGGAGAAAAACACTCCAGATGCCAAAAAAGGAGATCAATCCCTAATATGGTCACCAATTATGTTACGATGAAAATATCTCTATGGAAAGGGGTAAACCACAACAAACAGAATGACATGCAGAAATAAACTCTAATCTCAAGTACGCTATATAAAATAAATGCTAACAACACAAGGCTAAGACCCTACCTAGTCCGGACGTTCAATGAAGACCATCGTTGAGCATGCAACCCAAAGATTTATACCTGCAACCTGTCATCAACAACCAAGATACACAAAAAATTGGTGTTAATATATAATTTTAGAATATATATTAGCATAATCTATTAACATACATGACAAATATGCCCATGGAATAATAATTCAAATATTTGCAAGATATCAATTGGATGAGAAAATAATATTTCTATTGAAATAATCAGTAGAAGTACATAGGTGACAAACTTTTGTAACTACACATATCAGAACTGATAAACTAAGTCCCTCCAGTTGGGCCCCCACCACTTCAATCCTCCACCAAAGGAAAGCTCATAAAAAGGAGTCTATGAGGTTCTCCATCACAAAGAAGGAAGAGCTTGGGATATGAACAAGAAGTTCAGACTTTCAAGGACAAAGGGATGCAGACTCAATATGAAGTGAAATTTCTCCAGAGTGTCTTTTCTCTCAAAGTTGAATTTTTGAATCCCCTCAAGGCTTAGATATGGCTCAATTTATAGACTTCAAATGAAACTGAAGGGTTGAGTTGGAGTGTTTCCAGTATATGGAAGGTCAAGGATAATGGATTTCATGACATGTCAAGAAAACCCGACATAAATTTTAATTTTTAGCACCAAACCCGATGTACGTAGGATGTAGTGGAAACACCTATTATAATCTTGTTGTATAACTGATAGGGCATGTATATGTGGAAAAATATGTTTGTTTGGTTCTAGAAGGAACAAAAAGGGAACTTCAAGTATTCATAGGGAAAGGTAAGGCCATCTAATCAAGTTTCATGGAGTGAGGAAACAATTGTTGTAATACCCCAAACATGTCATAAACATGTTTGTTCTCATGGAAATGAGATACCAACCTATCAATTTTGGGGCTAATGTTGTTGAAATATTGTAACTTCGAATAATATTCTACCTAAGAGAGAGTTGAATAATATTATTATATTATATTTAATTAGGCCCTATTGTGCCTTAGTAAAAGTTGGCCGTATTATCCCTTGACATTTAATTGTAAATTAAGAGGTTAAAGTGACAGGTCGACCCTGACCTAATTATAGGTTGACTAGACCACTATTTATAAGAGAAGCCAGTACCTCATTTGGGCACACACACACCTAGCTCTGCATTGCGCAAGTCTTGGAGGAGAAGTTGTTGCAACTGGGGGTGACATCAAGGAGGGTTTCTGGTCTATCTCTTGGTATTTATTGGTCAAGGGGTGTGCTACTCTTCCTAGTGAAGGGGTAGAGGAGGACATTCTATTCAGTCTTTGGTCTATCTATATTGAGGAGGTTTTTGTTGGGTTTTATCCCCCATGAGGGTTTCCCAGGATAATCTATGTGTCTCTATTTTTTCTTTGATTGCCTCTCTTTCAGTGATGTTATTTATGTAACTAATGTACTAAATCATTATAATAATAAAGAAGAGTTCTAAATGCTAGTTGTATAAGTAAAAATTCAACATGGAATTAGAGAAGGCCTGAAAGAGACCAACTCACAGTTTATAAAGAAGTGTCTAGCCTCAATGCACCCTCTGCAAAATTCAATATTCAGTGTTGCAGTTGCTGCAAAATTAAGATTTTTGCACAAACCCTAAAAGTGACGTTTTTACATTTTTTGGAGGACGTTGTTGAAACTAATATCACCTAGGAGCTCTCCCTAGGAGGGCGCATCTAGTCCCTAGATCAGAATTCCAAAATTTGAAGTTTGATAAATTAGGGTTTCCTCACAAAACCCTAAGTTGCAGTTGTAGTTGAAGTACCAGTTGCAGTTGCAGTATCAATTACAGTTGCAGTATCAGTTGCAATTGCAATATCAGTTTCAATATCGGTTGCATTTGTAGTGCCAGTTCCTTCATGCCAGTTGCAGCACTAGTTGCAGTGCTAGCACCAGCTCCAATACCAATTGCAGTGAAAGTTTTTGTGAAGTGTTGGGACTGATTTTTACTATCCCAGTGCGCCTTAACCTATCAAATATCCATCTATATTTAATTTACAAGTTGAAGCACCTTTAAATTTTTAAAGGTTCGTTATTGCTTTCCACTACTGTCGGATGGTACCACTACCTATCGATGTTGTCATAGGTATGTACTTACATATGTTTAAACTTTATCATTATTTTAAATGGTATTTGCATGAGAAATGATCTTTTGTCTAAAAACCAATCGTAGAACCAGAGGGATCTCAGATCCAACACATGCATAGGAATTATGCACCCCAGGTTTGATTAATTTGATATGCCTCTACTTGTGATGACATTATTGTAATCTTATGAATATCCAGGTTGCATTTTTATCTGTTGAAGTTATCATACTAACCATTGGTCAAAATTAAAGTCAAATTATTAGATTGATTAAATTTTAGATTATAGAGTTTATTCCCTAACTCATATTTCTGTCAGGATTGCATATTGTCTTAATACAGAGGACATGTTGAAGAAATTACTTGTCATATTGAGTGAAGGAGACTAAGAAGAAAAGAAACACACTCATCCTTGAGGACAAGACCCCAGGTTACAGGTTTGATTTATTAAATTGATAAGATTCAAATTTACACATATCAAGTTTGATAACTACTAAACACTATAATTGTGATAGTGTTGGCAGCCATACTAATCTCTATCTTTTTTTTTACAAGCTGCCTACACAAGGTTTTTAAACCCTCATTAATCTTTGCAACTGTTTAAATGATATCATTATTCTTCGCTTTTTGCATACCTGCTTTTCGTTTTCGTTTTCACGGCTGCAAGCATGAAAACCCACAGTCGTAATTCATGTTGATTACATCAAAATGATCATTTGGTTTATCATGAACCTACTTGTTTATATGGTTATAACTCCTTGACCTCAAACACACCACTGGTCACATATTTATCGAAACACCAAACATTTATACATTTGATTATTGTTAATATGGTGTTGATTTACAAAATCTTTGACACAATGGTTTGATTGACACATTGATTTTTGGGTCAAATCATGGTTATGTAATGGTTCATTTGACATGTTGATTAAAATTCTTTTGGATATGCACTGTTATGATTTGAATGTACCATTACACAAAGGCACCGTTCCAAGTACAACCCGATATGATGTTCTTGCATGGACTCGATTTACACCACTATCCTCGCATGCATAGCATTAACGCTCTGCCCTTGCATTTCGGGTTGCCTTTGCATTGTGTTGGGGAAGCTTCGGGACAATGGTTCTGTGTCTATCCTGTCAAACCCTATCGCCGAATACCCTGTTGATTTTGTGCTAGTATCTATGTCTCCTGTAGTGAGAATCGAACCCAACGGTGTCCAAACTTTGTTGTTGTTTGATAATGCCCGAGAGGACTTAGAGAGGAATGGTTGGCGGGTCTTTGTTGAGAAGTTCGAGGGTTTTAACCTGGAAGTTGCTCAACAATTCGCGCTAATGTTAGATGGTTGCAGAGCCAAAATTGGGGACGTCCATCTCGAGTTGAACGAAGATTTCATTAGCTCAGCCACTATTCTGCCAGCCATGGGACAAAAATGGTTTAAAAATTCAAAGGTTGACAAAGTACCCTGATCACTATTGTTTGCCTCAAGGAAGATTAACAATTGCGACAAAGGTATGCCCGTTATAGCTCTAAAACCTAGATGGCACGATTTGTTAGCTATTGTTAAGAAGTTTGTTACCTGTGAGGGTAGATACGGTTTAGTTTTCTTATACCACTTGCGGTTTCTCATGAATTTCATAAATTTTCCCTTAAACATGCCATATTTTCTCCTTCGGAGTTTATACAAAATGGCTAAGCATTTCAAAAGGGAGAAAGCTTACTCTAGCCTCTTCCACCACTGTTTAATTAAAGTTATCATGGTCCATCAGTTGAATTTGAATGGCGATTGTTGGGACGCTTTCTTGTTAAGGAATGGTTTTGCTAGTCCTGAAATAGGACAAGTTGAAAAATACGTTGTTACAGAAACCCTTGTCGGGCCTGTCATTCCCCCTCCTTCGCTCTTTCCCTCTGTCGAACCCTCGACCTACCCGAACACTACCCAACCCGACACCCTGCCTGATTCATGTCCAAAAGATGGTGGTAATCCTGTTAAAAAGTCAGCAAGGGTAAAGGTAACAGTGATATCAATTACAAGGGTAAAAAGGTCGTGTTTTGGGTTTCACGGTGTGCTCATAATAAACCTAAAGAAAACACAGACCAAAAACTAATTCTGTTAAGTGAAGATTCTGATTCCGAAATCGAATGGTTTCTAACCAAAGAGTATCCATACTCACACGGACTTTGCTCAGTTAAGCCCAATGACTATGTGACGAACCTCCCACCGTGTCTTAGAGACGACCCCAACTTCCCTGGGATCAAACTCGACAAAGAACCTACAGGTCAAACAAGAAGTTCCTCACCTGTGAATACACAACCTGTTCAACCATAGTGCAACGAATGTCAGTTGTGGATCGATCGGTATTACAGAGACGTCCCTTTGCTCCAATCTCAGATCAAGTCCTTAGAGGACCGACAGATTGCAAGCTAATGATAAAAGACAGAAGACCACAGATTGCAAGCTAATGATAAAAGACAGAAGACAGAAGACGACAGATTGCAAGCTAATGATAAAAGACAGAAGACCACAGGCTCTGTTGTCTTTAAAAACGTGGAGGCGGCCACTGCCATTGTCAATTAAAAAATAGCTTGATTAAAATCCCTGAATCCGAGGTATGGTATTTTAAAAGTGATTTTAAGATGATTTTGTTTTTGTTTTGAATTAGCATACAAGATTTGTTTGCTCAAATTGCATCTATTTCTGTTTTGATTGAATTGATCAAACACGATTCTGTTTATAATAATAACTAGCTACAGAATCGTGAGATTCTGTAGCTAGTTACTAAAATTCGAATTTTTTGATTTTACAATTAAAATGCAATCTGAAATCATTTTTCCTTATGTGTTTACAGGTACATACGATTTCTATAGGAGATTGGATTGCTAGTGGCATCTCTGAACATGCTATTTCTTTACATGGTTTTAGATTAGGCTGTTAGTTTTGGATAATAATGGGAATTTGAGAGATTGTATTCCCCACAATTTTTGGAACAAATTTGATAATTTCCATAGGAAATGTTTTGATCCTATGGCCTTTATAAATGTATGATTTTGTAAACAAAGAGACATCGCTGCCTGGGAGCAGAAACTATGGATTAGTGATTAACACACTTGAATGAAAGTGGATATTTGCACAGCTTTAACTTCAATATATCATATTTTTGTTCAAATTTTGCTCATTTCGATTTGTAATCAAATTTTGATTACTTTAGATATCATGATTTGTTACAGGTTGATGTGATGGGATTTATATGGTGTCCATGTTTTTATGTCTCTCATTTTATATACAACAATTAATCTGTTCACATATGATGATTAGAAGGTTGATCTTCTTTATTCAATGAGCAGTTATATACAAATTTTCATACTCAGATTTATCTTAATATGATCATTTGTTAAATGATAAATTGTTGTTGCTACATATCTTAATTGTTCTATCATTAGCATTCAAAACGTTACTGCTTCGCGTTTACGAGAAGCATTGGTAAAATCTTGTGCGGGTTGGCCTCATCAAACAACAAACGTAGATGCTATGCACAAGATTAATAGGAGATAATACTTCAGGTTAGTTTACTAGTTTCATTTTATTAGCTTAATTAATATAAGAATTTATTGTAGTCCAATACATCGTATCGATTGTTATTTTTATTTCTCAACTAGATAGCTGTCATTTCATTTCTAGTTTATAAAAGTTATAAAAGAAAAAATCAAAAAATACAGAACAATAGCTTTGCTGTCAATTCATATATGATTTTCGCAGATTTCGATCAAAATTTGCATTTTGTGAATACTGTACATACAATAGGGATTTAATCATATCGATACACTATATATTAAAAAAGTATAACTACTATTTTATTAGTTAGCAAACTGTGAATATATTTTAGACAGTATATAGTTTCCAGCAGTTTTCTTTTGTTTTTTTATTTATTTAGTTTCTTTAGTTTTGTCTTTTCACTTTCGTAGGACTTAGATCGGCTAACGGAGCCGCTAAACCCGTTGGAGTGGATTAATCCAAACGGCTTGGGTTATTTAGACAACCCCGGACCAGATTCACTCCTCCAGTTGATGAGCGATCAATTTCGCGCGTCAATAGATAGCAATCTATGAAAAGTTTTATTATTGAATACTTGGTAGCATGTGATAACTATTGAGATAAATGCTTATTGTAATCATTTACTAGATATAACTAACATCTCCTCTAGGAGAAAATTCTTGTTTTGGTTCCAGGTTACCATGGAGGAATGATTGATCAGAACACTAGAAGAGTGTTTATCTCATTCCTTGTTATTGTATTTCTTACTTTTTACCCTTGTTTCAGGCAACTCACAAGTGATAGATTTTAAGGAGCTAATGTGACGATTGTTCTTCCTATTGTTTTATTATTATTATAAAGAGTATAATTATTTTCTTCTATTTCTCCCTTGTTGTTCTTGTTCTGGGAAGGTCACATGTGATCACCCCGAGGAAGATATAATGATGGTTGCAGGAGGCAACATATTATATAAGACATGGAGAATACTATCCAAGTTGTATATATGACCATATACATCCATGCACCAAATAAGATGAAGAAGAAGCTACTTTTGAGATACACAGTATCTCATATGGAGATTGATTGTAAGGAGAAGAAGGCTCCAAAGATGATTGAACATTAGAATAAAACTCACAGTACACTTGGTCAATGGATAATGAAGCAACCTTGATAGGAAGCAGAATTCATTTGAAGTTTGACTCAACTTTTCATATTAAGACTTGGTATTCGAACACCAAGTATATCCTACAGAGACTATGAAGTTTTTGTAGACTCAAAGTAAGACTGATCTTAGAAAGAATTAGATGGAAAAAAGAGACATCTTCCAGAACTAGAAGACAGATACCATGAGTTGCAAAGACTATATTGTAGCTTCAAAGACCTCTAGGAGACATGAAATCTACTCAGAAGATTCCCTTGTTTCAATGATAGAGGAGGAAGCCAATCAGAAGGACTAGGATATGGATTTTTCCTTAAGACCAGAAGGGAAGTCAGTGGTAATTTCCAATATTGATCTAATAGGTCAAGCATGCTGCAGATAAAATTATAAATATGTACAAATCCTTATTTGTGTCTAGAGGATCCTCCCAGTAAGAGGGATAAGACTATGACAAGACACTTGCCCTAGTAATAATAAGAAGTATATATAGAAAAAACATGATTCATCAAAAGAAGCCGACACAATATGAGATTCAAAGGGAGAAGGTATGAAAATATATGTATTTGAGATTAGTTATCTCTCGTTCCAGTTGGTGTAGTACATGAGTTGGGCCATGGAGACATGACTACAATAGAAGATTGAGTTACCTCCAGAGAAATAGGATAAGTTACCCTCGATGTCAATTACTGAGCCACTCTCAGTTTCATATGAAGTTGTTTCCGTGAGAGAGAAGAGGACATACTCTCAGGCAGTGAGACAGATAATGCTTTGCAGAAAGCACATATATCTAGCACATGATTGTGCATATTAAGTTGCAATTGAATAAGTGTACCAGGTTGGTACAATGTGATGTGAAAATTTGGTTTTGAAGTACAAGACATGAAAACTCATGTCTGCAAGTTGAAGCATGCTCCAAGAGCTTGGTATGGAAGGATTGATAGGTTTTTGATGAGCGTGGGCTTTACAAAGAGTAAAGACGATTATAATATTTACTTCAAGGTTATGAATGAAGAGACAATTGTATTTCTACTATATGTGGATGACTTATTCTTGACAAGAGAAAAAACCCCCATCATAGATTGTAAGAAGAAGCTTGTTTTTGAATTTGAAAAGAAGGACCTAGGCCCGATGCACTATTTCTTAGGTCTTGAAGTATGGCAGAGCCCAAAAGACATTTTTCTTAGTCAAGGAAAGTATGTTGTGGAAACTTTGAAGAGATTCGACATGATGAACTATAGAACCATGTCCACTCCTATGGAGACGAATATGAATTTATTGGCTATTACTTTGTCCAAAATAGTTGATGTTACTCTATACATAAATATGATTGGTTTGTTGATGTATATGATGAATACCAGACCAGATATATGCTTTTTTGTGAACACCTTGAGTCAGTATTTGGTGGAGCTCAGACGTGTTCACCTTGTAGATGCAAATCATGTGATGAGATACCTTAAGGGTACGTTGGAATATGGTCTATGTTATAATGGAGATTGTGACTTCACATTGTATGGCTATACTGATTCAAATTGGGCTGGAAGTGCTTCATACAGAAAAATCAATTCAGGATTATGTTTCAGTTTGGGGTTAGCCATGACTTCATGGAAAAGAAAGAAGCAATCCAATAATCCTCTCAATACAAAAAAATCATAGTACATTGTAACATTCTCTGCAAGTTGTGAAGCTATAGGGTTTCGAAATATGTTGACAGGTCTATTTGACCTAGAAATGGATGCTTTTGTGATATTTTGTGATAACCAGAGTTGCATAAAGATGACAGATAACCCAGTGTTCCACGATAAGACGAAGCACATTGAGATCCAGTACCACTACATTTGTGACTTGGTACAGAAGGGAGCTGTGAATCTCCATTATGTTGGCACATATGAGCAAGTAGTAGATGTGTTTACTATGCCTCTATCTCACGTGAAGTTTGAATTCTTTCTATACAAGCTTGGTGTAGTCAGAAAGGACCTCCCTCGAAAGGGGGATTGATGTTGATGATACTATGTTATCATAACCAACAACGTGTAGCTCATTTGGGATTTTATGTCCTAGGAGACCAGTCATCCTTGGGAATATCTCGAAGGTTTGGTAAGGATGGTCTGTCAGAGTACTTGTGCATGTTGTTGATTAAGGTTGGTTGTCATTGATGTCAACCCTTGAAGAAAGCCCGATAGGACAAAGGTTTGGGTAATGGACCCAATTTTGTTTGATGTGAAGATGACTCATTATTGTCTTTTCATGGTTGATAAGAAGTACAAATGGATGAACTCCAAAGTGGTCCCCTTATGGTGAAATCCCTCACGGGAAGATGCTTAGCGGATTGAGTTATCCTAGAAGTATGGTGAGAGAACCCATGATTAATTGTGGAATAATGAAATGAAGGTCAGTGAATTTGTCAATGAAATTATCCTAGATGGATAATGCTTGTCATGCCATTTTCGGTGGTATGTGGAATGTCACATAACTCCTCACAGTTAGAGAGTTATGGCCATATGAAGTTGAAGAACCCTCATGAGTCATATAAAAGCCCCCAAAATTCAAGTGTTTGAAAAATAAATTATTTAAATAATAAGTAAATGGAGAACTCCTTAAAATAAGGAAAGTGTAATGCTACATGAAAGTATAAATAAGAGGCAAAGCTCTTTCATTTAATCACACTTGAATATCATTGAATATTTATTTTGTGAAAGGTTATTTGGGAAGATATTATTGATAGAGAAAATTTGCAATAGAAAAAGTGTGGCAGGAAAAGTGCGGCAGAAAAAGTGCGGCAGAAAAATCACAGTAGAAAAATTGTGGCAGAAAAAGTGCAATAGAAAAATCGCGACAGAAAAAGTGTGGCAGAAAAATCTTGGCAAAAAAATCACGGCAGCAACCTGGTTGGGGTCTATTTATGAGAGAAATGGCACATCTTGTTTGTTAAGCCCTAATATTGGCTCATTACCACTTAATTGGGGCATATTAGATTAGTAATGTTATTTTATTTATGTCGTATTTAGGCCATTAGTTGTGATTTAGATTAGTAATGTTATTTTATTTATGTCGGCTTTAGGCCATTA